>JAKCPI010019825.1:0-29566 GCA_023213315.1 Euborellia annulipes | reverse complement strand
GAACCCATCAAAATACAAAATCCATCATCTGGTGATGCAGTGGAAGATCTACGGAAAGTGAGGTCCAGGACGTCGGCGTATCTGGTGGTTAAGAAATTTACGAGAGTGGTCTGGACTTTCTTCGGTGGAGTTGTTCCGAAGAGCTTCGACAAGGCGTCAATCACTATGATGATAGCCAACGTCCGGAACGGGCATGGCACTTGAAGAAGAAGAAGATATATGTAATATATATTGAGAAAGTTTTGCGATCATGTTTAAATGAGCCAAGCAACTATTTATTATTACTTTCCCTTACCTCTATATATATATAAGAGAGAGAAAGTATTGGATTCATGTCAAAAATTCGATGTCGAGATTTTGATGGATATACACGTTTTGAGGTCCCCTGAATCCAAAAAAGTGGTTTTCGTGACATGGTCTGTCTGTGTGTCTGTGAACAAAATATCTCAAGAACGAAAAGAGCTAGGAGGTTGAAATTTTATATTTAAGTTAGGCACCCCCATGGTACGTGACACGAAGCTTTTGAACAAAATTGGCCAAAAGAGTACTAGTACTTTACTGATGCACTTTTTCAGTTTTTTTCGATTTTCTCAAAATTCGCTCCAAGGATTTTTTTTTAAATTCATAAATCAACTCTTTTTTAGATGCTCTTTAAAATGTATATTCTCATTTTGACATTGAAATCTTCTGAAGTCCACTTTACTCTTGTACTCCATAGAAAAGATAGGAGAAATGGTTGTCATGGTAACAAAATATAAATATTTCGCCATAGTTATAAATTTTACATCTTGAAAATCGAATATACTGTACTGTCGGAAACTAAATACATGTCGACACAAAAAAATCTGGTGAGACAAGCACAGTACACAACTTTCGATTACTCAAGGTAAGAGAAAGTTGTGTGCTGTGCTCCAGTCACACCAGATATTTTGAATTTTTTTAAAGAATCCTACCTCTGATTGTTTGCGGGGGTGTACGTTACGCCACTGAGTCAATTGATTTTTTTTTTTTGACTTTTACTTTTACTTCTGAAATGGAAGTGGTCAAGTTAACCGAGTTGTTATGGGAAACTATATATATAATCTGGTGTGCCACCAGATTTTTTATAAGCACCTCCATTGTTCACTAATACATTGTCAAATCTCCATTTACTAAAAAAAAAAAAATTAACTTTTTATTATTTTCCTTTTATACTCCACTTCCAACACAGTCTCAATCTTTTCGTTAGATACAAAATTTTGTTCAAATATTATGAATTGTCCTTTTGTAACTCACTCTCTTTTGTGGCAGACAAAATTGTTTTTAAGCGCCTTGTCTTAAAAGTTAAACTTGACGATTGCAAGTTTATCGTTATTATTATTATTATGATTGCAGCAGGTCCACTTTTCAAAGGACAAATAGAGGGAGAGAGGCTATAAGTTGATGGGAGTGGGGGCGGGGGAGAGGGGGGTGGGTGTGATCAAAGTTACAATTAATTAAATTAAAGGGCTCTAGGAGTTTGTTCCTTGAAAGCTTTTACTCTCTTCATTAAATTATCTATCAAGATTCAAACCTCAAAACCAAAAATCACTTGTTGATACAAACTGATATTATTACTTTTTTTTTCGCTCAATCAATCAGTCAATCAATTGCAATCAATGCTCAAGGGAATGTTATCTCTATCAAAGGGAAACACAAAAAAAAAGAAATAAAAAATCAACTCTATCATTGATTATCAAAATGATCCTGAGGGTAATTCATCATTTCACTTTTCGATCCTTTTAATGGTGATGTTGGTTGGCACATTCGGATCCATCGTTCTTTGCTCCAAATAGAACTTTTGAAAAATAAGAGGTCGATGTTTCGAGTGCCTATCACACTCATCATCAGGCCCTATGACACCTATTATTGATATAATGGATGATTTTTATTTTTTTTTACACAATAATTACAAAATAAAAATAGCAAAAATAATATATACAAAATTCAAAATAGTTTTTACTTTCTCTTACCTATGTATATATGTAATATATATATAGAGAGAAAGTATTGGATTCATGTCATAAATTCGATGTCGAGATTTTGATGGATCTTCACGTTTTGAGGTCCCCTGAATCCAAAAAAGTGGTTTTCGCGACATGGTCTGTCTGTGGGTGGGTGGGTGTGGTGGGTGTGTTCAATTTTAAGCATGAAGGAATTGAGCTATGAGGCTGAAATTTTATATTTAAGTTAAACACCCCGCGGGACCGGAAAAATAAGCTTTTAATCAAAATCGGCCAAAGAGTACTAGTACTTTACTGATGTACTTTTTCAGTTTTTTTCGATTTTCTCAAAATTTGCTCTAACGATTTTTTTTTAAATTCAAAAATCAATTATTTTTTAGATGCTCTTTAAAATGTATATTCTCATTTTGTCATTGAAATCTCGTGAAGACCACTCTACTCTTGTCTTTCATAGGGAAGATAGGAGAAATGGTTGCCATGGTAACAAAATATAAATATTTTCCCATACTTATAAATTTTACATCTGAATTCATATGTTCCATACTGTCGGGAACTAAATATATGTCGACACAAAAAATCTGGTGTGACAAGCACAGAACTCAACTTTCGATTACCGAAGGCAAGAGAAAGTTGTGTGCTGTGCGACAGTCACACCAGATTTTTTCTAAAAAAAACACACCCACACTTTTTTCGCATTCACACTCACATTCACAGTCTTTTCCGCAACTTAGGCCATTTAAGACTTTATACGATAACCGTTATCATGAATATATATATATATATATATATAGGGGTCTAGGCATTCTTATTTAAGTTATTTGCTATCCAAATGGCTTAAATAAAATCATCTGATTGCATGGGATCCGAACCCTCGACCCTTGGTATACAAGGCAGGCGCGCTACCAACTACGCCAAGCTCGAGGGCCTATTATTCTTAATAAAATATTTCAAAATATATCTACTAGAATATAAACTGTATACAAAATTAAACAATTAATTATAAATTAAATATATTTTGACCAAACTAGAGTACCTATTTGTAAATAAATTTTAAGAAAAAAAAAGTTTGCCCCCCTCCCCCAAGAAAAATTGAAATGACGCCACTATTAATGAGAGAAACTGATGACTTCCGGCTTCCGTAGATCGACTCATTTTTTGTTTTCTTTATTTAATATCAATTTAGAAGAAGGCTAAAAAAGGCAAATGAATGAGCCAAATAAATAAATACGTGAGAATTCCGTTTCTTTTTATGGAATAAGTAAACTCGAGATCTCCTTATTTAGAATCAATTTAGACAGTTTTTGTTTGATCTTTGTTCACATCTCTTGGTCATGGCCAAGGAGAAGGTTCTTTATAATTACTTAGTATATAGCTGGAATATTCTTCTTATTACTAATTTAGCAACTCTTAATATCTTTCCATTTTAGAGCTCCACTCTTTTGATATCTTGCTTTCCGTAATTGGATCCTTTTACATCTCATTAAAGCCGGCATTTTAATTATTTACATATGTATATTGAATCAGATATTAATATTCAGACGAGTTTCTCCGCCCGCCCTAGGCGGGCTTCGCTTCTAGCCTTCCACCCCTTCACCTGACTTGAGCCCACCCGCGGCGGACCCTCGCCTTTTATTAACCAAGTGCCGTAATTTTTCAGTCAACCCGTTTCAGGTAATTAAAAATCTGGTGTGACTGGACGCACAGGACACAACTTTCTCTTACCTTAGATAATCGAAAGTTGTGTTCTGTACTTGTCGCACCAGATTTTTTGTGTCGACATAAATTTAGTTTCCACCAATATATTAGAATTCAAGATGTAAATTTTTTTTTAAACATTCACACTTTTTTCTCATTCACACTCATATTCACACACCATTCACACAGTCTTTTCGGCAGCTCAGTCCATTTAAGACTTTGACGATAACCGTTATGATTATATATTATTTGGTGTCCAGGCATTCTTATTTAAGCCATTTGGTATCCAATTGATTTAAATAAAATCATCGGAGATGTAAAATTTATAAACATGAAAAAATATTTATATTTTGTTACCATGGCAACCATTTCTCCTATCTTTCCTATGGAGTACAAGAGTAAATTGGTCTTCACAATATTTCAATGGCAAAATGAGAATATACATTTTAAAGAGCATCTAAAAATTAATTGTTTTTTGAATTTTAATCAAAATAGTTTTCCGAATTTTGAGAAAATCGAAAAAACGAAAAAAAGTAAAGTATTAGTACTCTTTGGCCGATTTTGTTTAAAATCTTATTTTCACGCCCTAGGGTGGTGTCGAACTTAAATATAATATTTCAGCCTCATAACTCAATTCCTTCTTGCTTAAAATTGAACACAGACAAACAGATTATGTCGCAAAAAGCACTTTTTGGATTCAGGGGACCTCAAAACGAGTGTATCCATCAAAATGTCGACATTGAATTTTTTACATGAAACCAATACTTTCTCTCATATATATAATTTTATAATTTTCAAACCCGCTCCACATCTGTATAATTTGAAGCACTGGTATTAGGGGATAATTTCCTGAACATTTCGTATTCAATTGAAACCCAAAAATCGATATTTTTGACCTAATTCGACTCAAATGCCCGTACCGATAATTTTACTTGGCCGACAAGATGTCCCTTTTCACATTTGCTGAATAAATTATTTTACTCTTGGAAAGCAATTGCTGGTTTATATTCTCCATTAACCTGAAAGTACAATTTGTTGTTGTAATCGCAATATGTATTAAGGGGGTTCAGGAGCGACGCCTAAACGTACTTAAAAAAAAAACTAGACTATTATAAAATGCGTTTTTTTTTCAATGAATTATACAGATTCATAAGGGATTATTGGGACAGCGAGCTATAATTTTTTTAATGACTTATTAAAAAATTATCGTAATTAATTTTTTTGTTATCAAGCAAATACAAAAAAAACAATCTGTCCCAATAATCTTTAATTTTTTTTAAATTTAAAAATGAATTTATTGTTATTATTAATCACATATTAATTAAGAAATTTTTAAAATAAGCTTAGATGATTTATTTAAAATTTAACTGTCAAATTAGTTCAGCATTCTTGCAATAGATGGCAGGCTAGTCTAACAGCTGATTAGAGTCCCTGTATATCAGAGTCTGGCCATACGAGCGACCGTTAGAATTGTCGGCCATCTTTCTTCCGAGCGCTCCATTGAATACATGGCGAAAAAATGATTTTTTTTTGTTAATTAATTATATAATAATTTTATTCAAAAAAAAACTCATAGAAACAGAAGCTAATAGTCTACTGATTATTTATATACTAAAAAAAGTAAGAAAAACCACTCAAAATAATTTATTTAATGAAAAAACATTTGAATTTGACATTTCCCAATCTGTCATTTTTCACTTTCTCATAGCTATATATGTAATATTTATTTCTAAAATAAAGTGAATAATCTCAAGAATATTATTTAAATGAATGAATTATTTTTCCTTTACTTTTCCTTTTAAAATATACATTTGGAATTTATAAATTAGGCCTACTCTATATAAATAGTGGTAGCGATTTGTGAAAAATTTGATAAGAGCTTTGACTTTATCACGGACAAGGGCAAATACAAGGGGGAAAGCGGGCAATCACCCCTCCCCCCCGAGATTCGAGAAAAAAAATTTTTGATATTAAAATTTTTTTTTTTTTTAAACATTCACACTTTTTTCTCATTCACACTCACACTCACACACACATTCACACAGTCTTTTCGGCAACTCAGGCCATTTAAGACTTTAGACGATAACCGTTGTAATTAATATAAATATTGTGGGTTCAGGCTGTTCTCATATAAAATTTTAAAAATTAATATTTACAAATTTGATTTGTAAATATATTATGGTAAACAAAAACGGAATGCACTTTTAAATTACCGAAAGTAAGAAAAAAATTGTGTGCTGTGCGACCAGTTACACCAGATTACTCTTTCCTCCCCCCCCCCCGCAGAAACTCGTCTGGACCCGCTCTTGATCACGGACATAAATATAGGGTGCCCAGACGTTCTCTTTTTGATCTAAAAATATGTGTCGGGTATCTTTTCTCAAATTTGGTATTTTGTTTTTCATTTTTCTGCCTCAGTATGTTAGGATCGGTCAAATGGGGCAGTGCGGAATTTAAAAGCCGCCTCCCCCCCCCCCCCCCTTTGGGCTGATATTGAAAACATTTTTTTTTTTTTTAATTCGTATTATATAATATCTCTATGAGTTCAAATTTTGTATAAATTATAATTTTTTAATAATAAAGAAAATTCTTAAAAGATTTCATTTTTTTTGCAATGAGTTAATTACTAACGTTATTTATATTTGTTTTATTCTTTTTTAAATCGATTATTTTCTTAGAAAACTCTATTTTATAATTAGGAAAATAAATTGTAAGCTAAATACATATATAAATATACATAAACTCAAAATTAAAAGTGATTTTAAGATTCTAATCAGCTAAATATAACCCTAAACTTTGCATTCTCAATATAATAAAATTAATGGAGATTTTTAACATATGATGAGTAATATTTATAAATTGAAACCTCTAAAATAATGTTCTAAAAAGATTTCATGATACTTTGAACGGGTATCGTTATAAAAGTTAAATGAAATATTTTTTAATCCCATAGAGATGCATTGAAAATTTGAATTGGCGCTAAAATCAGGAAGAAAGATGGCGCGACCAATAGAAAAAAAGTTCCCGTATGGCCAGACTCTGATATACAGGGACTCTAACAGCTGATCACCCTAATGGCCTATATCTTATATATTTTTATGCTTTTATAAAAGATACATAATATATAATAACATTTATAAAGTATTTATTGTTAAAAGATCAATGAAAATCAACCAAATGCATTAAATATTATTAGCTACCATTCTGACATCTCTTGGCAAATTTTTGAATTACTTGATATTTGGCCATACTTTTTATGACACACTACGCCATCTTATCGGAAAAAACATGCGTAACATTAACCCCTTGATAGAAGAATTTACCGATTTCTTGATCGTTAGTTATTAATTCCCAATTTGATTATTATTAAAATAGGAAAAGATTAAATCTTCTTTTCGTTGTTATTTGTGTTAGATTAATATTATAAGAAGGATTATTAGGCTGGCTCGCAAATAAATCTCAGCCTAATTGAATTTGCTGAGACATTTCAGAGACAGAGAGAGAGAGAGAGACATGTAGTAGGCGAAAACCCTTAAGGACTAATCAGATTCCCTTCCTACGCCCGGCCCGGTTGCTGACAAATTACAAACTCTCTCTCTCTCTCTCTCTCTTTAATTTAAATTGTCCATTTGCAAAATCACCGGTTACAACCTTTTCTTCTTCTTTTATTAAATAGTAGCCATCATCGTATACCCTTTTCAAAGTTTCCTTTTCTAAATAAAAAAAAAAAAAAAACTCAATTGGATCGATCAACTTTGCAAACCATCAGGGCCGTGTTAAGTCAAAACCACGCCCCCCTCCCCTCCCCTCAATTATTCTGTAAAAGTCTGAATAAAAAAAATCAATTATATATTCAAATACAGACGTGTATCCAATCGTAAAAAATAAAACATTTATCTCTCTATAAGAAACATAGTTATGAAAAGAACATTTAATCTTAGAACTTTAAAAAGAAAAAATTGGTGTGACTGGCCGCACAGTACACAACTTCCTTTTACCTTTGTTAATTGCAAGTTGAGTACTGTGCATGCCACATCATTTTTGTGTCGATATATATTTATTAATAGTTCTTTTAAAAAACACACACATACACACAGTCTTTTCGGCAACTTAGGCCATTTAAGACTTAAACGATACTCGTATTTATAATCTCTATATAAAAATAAATTTTTTTTGAAAAAAAGTATTTTTTTAAAATCTCGGAGGGAGTAATTATCCCCTTTACCCCTCCCCCCCCCTTGTATTCGCCCTTGGTCTTCATAAGATTTCAAGGGTAAAATGAGAATAGACATTTTAAAGAGCATCTAAAAAATAATTTAGATTATATAGTAGGCTGGGATGAGTAGAGTACCGGTAATGGGTTTGGAGGATAACAATCAGCAGATTAATCGCTCCACCTGACGTCCTTTATTTGGCAAATATTTCGACGCATATGACATGCATCATCCTCGGTGCTGCGAGGATGTAATAAGTGGGCTTGGTCCGAAAATTATTAAAATGCATTAGGGGCGTCATACATATTTTTGTGAGGTGTCTTCTTTAAGCTGATGACCGCTCTGATGCAGAATTCTGCAAATAAAGGACGTCAGGTGGATCGATTAATCTGCTAGTTGTTATTCTCCAACCAATTTTAATCAAAATTCTTAATGCGAATTTTGAGAAAATCGAAAAAAACTGAAAAAGCTTATCTGTAAAGTACTAGTAGTAGGCTACTCTTTGGGCAATTTTGTTCAAAAGCTTTGTGCCACGTGTCAGGGAGATGCCTATTTTAAATATAAAATTTAAACCTTCTCTTTTCGTTCTTGAGATATTTCGTTCACAGACAATATAGATAAGAGAAAGTAAAAATTCACTAAAAATGAAATAGGAAAAACGTATGTACGTATGTATATGTTCTATAGAAATCCATAATTTTAAGCTCAACTGCTTTATCCCCTCGGCCGCAACCAACATTAGATGCATGTATATCAGGCAAAATTTTTCAAATGCCTTAATAAATTATTCAATATTATCAAAAATCTGGTGTGACTGGCGCACAGCACACAACTTTCTCTTACCTTCGGTAATCGAAAGTTGTGTTCTGTGCTTGTCACACCAGATTTTTTGTGTCGACATATATTTAGTTCCCGACAGTACGGAACATATGAATTCAGATGTAAAATTTATAAGTATGGCAAAATGTTTATATTTTGTTACCATGGCAACCATTTCTCCTATCTTCTCTATGAAATACAAGAGTAAAGTGGTCTTTAGAAGATTTCAATTGCAAAATGAGAATATACATTTTAAAGAGCATCTAAAAAAATAATTGATTTTTGAATTTAAAAAAAAATCGTTGGAGCAAATTTTGAGAAAATCGAAAAAAACTGAAAAAGTACATCAGTAAAGTACTAGTACTCTTTGGCCGATTTTGATTAAAAGCTTATTTTTCCGGTCCCGGGGGGTGTTTAACTTAAATATAAAATTTCAACCTCCTAGCTCAATTCCTTCATGCTTAAAATTGAACACACACAGACACACACACACACACACACAGACACACAGACAGACCATGTCGCGAAAACCACTTTTTTGGATTCAGGGGACCTCAAAACGTGAAGATCCATCAAAATCTCGACATCGAATTTTTGACATGAATCCAATACTTTCTCTCTATATATATATTACATATATACATAGGTAAGAGAAAGTAAAAAACATTAGATCTCTAGCCAATGGATACTTTTGGCTGATACAGATAGTATACTGTACGTCCACATGGTGTGGAGGCACACAACTATCCCAAGTTCTGTGAGGTTACTCACACCAACATTTTTGATTTTTTTCAAATTTATTAGGACTATTAAATTAAACCTGGCTCTAATTGAAATATTATGAAGATATAATTAGGTAAACTTGTTTTAACTAATTATATTATATCCGAGGTTACTAAATCAATTCTCCATTTCTTTCTTTTACGTTTTTATTTTCATTTCATAAACCCAGAGCAACTTTCTCTTAATACACATAAAAATGCCACTTGGCTATTTAATAGAGTTGTTTTCTGTAATTGTTCTGTGTGAGAGAGAGAGACGTAGAAGGAAGGACAAGCCTTCCCTATTTCCTCTAATTGAAGGTCCGCCGCCTTAATGCTATGCAGATGTGATTGAGAGGTCACAGCACCAAAGACGGAGGAGGCTCTCCGACTTTAATCATCAACGCCAAAACAAAAAAAAAAATATCACTCATTCCTTATTTTGATTAAAATTGGGTATGGTATGAAAACAGAACGTTTTCCAAAAATGGCCATCTTTAAGGTATAAGGAAAAAAATATTTTTTTTTTTTTAACATCTGAGGCTATTTCGATTCCGTCTTTATATTCTAATTAATTGGTCGCTCCCTAGCTAATAACTACTGAACCTTAATACAATAACTTTTTATCTCTTGAAGTTAATCAATTTTCAAGTAGGCCTATATGGAAGTTACTTAGGAAAAAATTTCTCCTCATATGTTGTAGGAAATCGAAAAGAAAAAACACTTTTTACTTTTTTTCTTTATTAAGGATCATTTAATGGCTGAGGCAACCAGTTGCGCACTTTCCGGTTTCGGCTTTTACAATGCCATCTTCAAGCCTAAAATTCATAAAATTACAGTTGCAGAGATACATTTGTTTTTCAATATTATAAATGATAATACATAGAAGTCAATTCTTGACAATCTTAAGTTATATTATGTCTTTCAATTAATGTTTAAATAATTGAATGACATAATATACCTTAAGATTGCCAAGAATTGACTTCTATGTATTATCATTTATAATATTGAAAAACAAATGTATCTCCGCAACTGTAATTTTATGAATTTTAGGCCTGAAGATGGCATTGTAAAAAGCCGAAACCGGAAAGTGCGCAACTGGTTGATCCTGAATAAAGAAAAAAAGTGTGTTTTTTCTTTTCGATATCCTACAACATCTGAGGAGAAATTTTTCCCTAAGTTTGCAAAAATAACTTTTTACTTTCTCTTAACTTAATATTTAGAAAGAATTGGAATCATGTCCAAAATTTAATGTAGAGATTTTGATTGAAATACACGTTTTGAGATTGAGCTTTGAGGTCTGAGTCCAAAAAATTGGGTCCCGCAAAATGGCATGTCTGTGTTTGTAGTCAAAATATCTCAAAAACGAAAAGAGCTCGGAGGTTGAAATTTTATATTTAAGTTAGTCACGTCCCTGGCACGTGACACGAAGCTTTTGTACAAAATCGGCCAAAGAGTACTAGTACTTTACTGATGTACTTTTTCAGCTTTTTCCGATTTTCTCAAAATTCGCTCCAACGAATTTGATTAAAAATTCATAAATCAACTATTTTTTTGATGCTCTTTAAAAAGTATATTTGTAAAATTTTTCGTGAAAATTCGTAGCTCAGCGCCATCTATGAATCGCATGGTCAAGTTTGAAACTTATGTGCTAAGGGCATCTAAATATATCTCAACAAAAAAAATCTGAAGACGTGGCATATGGGCAGCCAAGGCGAAAAATGAAACAAAAATCCATTTTTTTGTCGGCGTTTCGAGTGCCGATCGCACTCTTCATCAGGACAAAAATGATGTCAAGTTGTCAGGTTAGTTTACATAGCAGTGTAGCAAGGTTTTTGCCAATTTATATTTTCTTGAAAAACTCTTTACTGTTCCGAGGTCCGACAGTAAAGAGAATAAAAATTGGTAAAAACCTTGCTACACTGCTATGTAAACTAACCTGACAACATCATTTTTGTCCTGATGAAGAGTGCGGTCGACACTCGAAACGTTGACAAAAAAAATAGATTTTAGTTTCATTTTTCGCCTTGGCTGCCCATATGCCACATCCTCATATCATAATATTCAGCCATCAAGAATCAACTAAAAAAGATCTGGTGTGGCAAGCACAGTTCACAACTTTCTCTTGCCGAAGAATAAGAGAAAGTTGTGTGCTGTGCGACCACACTCCCACCATATTGTTTTTGTTTTTTTTAACCAATTTTCTGGTGGGAGTGTGGCGCACAGCACACAACTTTCTCTTACCGAAGAATAAGAGAAAGTTGTGTGCTGTGCGACCACACTCCCACCATATTGTTTTTGTTTTTTTAACCAATTTTCTAGCATTGCATTTTGATATTCTAGAAGTCATAAATTTGTGTTCTTGTGCAACACTCTACTATATTTCTGAAGTCATTCAATAAATAAAAAAGAACGTTGAATGAGAAATTTCTGTTATATATGCAGCTCATTTAGTCATAGACATGCAAAGTGTTTTTGCTTTAATTTGACTGTTTTGCATCTCGCGACTTCATTTGTGTGACCATAACCAGTGTAAGGCCTCTAATTAAGGTTCAGAATAATAAGACAAATAAAAAGCGTTGCGATCTCCAAATTTCAAAGGCTAAGAGACTTTATTGGCTCTACATAAAAGGAGGTCAACTATACTACTTCTATTTTTATTGAGCTTTTATAAAAGACCATGTCCGTCTCTGCAACCAGGGCCGTAACGAGGGCGTGGCAAAACAGGCGCCACTCGGCTGGGGGCGCAATACAAAGGGGACCGATCTAGTTGTGGTTTTTACTTTCTCTTACCTCTATATATATGTTAATATATATAGAGAGAAAGTATTGGATTCATGTCAAAAATTCGATGTCGAGATTTTGATGGATCTTCACGTTTTGAGGTCCCCTGAATCCAAAAAAGTGGTTTTCGCGACATGGTCTGTCTGTGTGTGTGTCTTTCTGTGTGTCTGTGAACAAAATATCTCAAGAACGAAAAGAGCTAGGAAGTTGAAATTTTATATTTAAGTTAGGCACCCCCATGGGACGTGACACGAAGCTTTTGAACAAAATCGACCAAAGAGTACTAGTACTTTACTGATTCACTTTTTCAGTTTTTTTCGATTTTCTCTAAATTTGCTCCAACGATTTTTTTAAAATTCAAAAATCAATTATTTTTTAGATTCTCTATAAAATGTATATTCTCATTTTGTCATTGAAATCTTCTGAAGACCACTTTACTCTTGTACTCCATAGAAAAGATAGGAGAAATGGTTGCCATGGTATCAAAATATAAATATTTTCCCATACTTATAAATTTTACATCTTGAATTCAATTGTACCCTACTGTCGGAAACTAAATACATGTCGACACAAAAAATCTGGTGTGACAAGGACAGTACACAACTTTCGATTACCGAAGGTAAGAGAAAGTTGTGTGCTGTAGCGCCAGTCACACCAGATTTTTAAAATGTATATTCTCATTTTGTCATTGAAATCTTCTGAAGACCACTTTACTCTTGTACTCCATAGAAAAGAAAGGAGAAATGGTAACAAACAACCTTCGGTAATCGAAAGTTGTGTTCTGTGCTTGTCACACCAGATTTTTCGTGTCGACATGTATTTTGTTTCCGACAGTACGGTACGTTCTATTTTCAAGATGTAAAATTTATGTTTGGCAAAAATATTTATATTTTGTTACCATGGCAACCATTTCTCCTTTCTTTTCTATGGAGTACAAGAGTAAAGTGGTCTTCAGAAGATTTCAATGACAAAATGAGAATATACATTTTATAGAGAATCTAAAAATAATTGATTTTTGAATTAAAAAAAAATCGTTGAAGCGAATTTTAAGAAAATCGAAAAAACTGAAAAAATGCATCAGTAAAGTACTAGTACTCTTTGGTCGATTTTGTTCAAAAGCTTCGTGTCACGTCCCATGGGGGTGCCTAACTTAAATATAAAATTTCAACCTGCTGGCTCTTTTCGTTCTTGAGATATTTTGTTCACAGACAGACAGACAGACAGACACACACACACAGACCATGTCGCGAAAACCACTTTTTTTGGATTCAGGAGACTTCAAAACGTGCATATCCATCAAAATCTCGACATCGAATTTTTGACATGAATCCAACACTTTCTCTCTCTATATATATTAACATATATATAGAGGTAAGAGAAAGTAGAAAACAAATAAATTAACTAAAGCTAAATAGTTTGATTCGATATAGATTGATTTAATTTAAGTGCATTAAATATTAATATTTATCTGAATGTATTTTCTTTATTTTTTTTTTCCTTATGAGCTTATGTAGAAATTCTTTACAACTTTATGGAAAAAAACTAAATCTCTAAGAAGGAGAATGAAAAATATATAATTATTATGTATCCAAACTAGCAAACTTATCCAACCGATAGCAAATCCCCATATCCCCATGACCTCCCGTGATTGGAACAAGCTCCCTGCGTCTATCTTCCCCAAAACCTACAATCTTCAGACTTTCAAGTCTAACCTCAACAGGCATCTTCTCAGTTCCCGCAGTTGAGTTTCCCCTTTATGCTTCTCCTTTTGTTTTTATTTTCTTCCTGGCTGCATGTGACCACTGGTCATTATAGGTCTTCGGACCTTATGCACCCATTACAAAAAAAAAAAAAAAATCATTGATACAGTAAACATGAACACGTTTAACCTTCATGTTGCCCTCGGGGCTTGGTGTAGAGGTTAGCGTGCTAACCTCGTATACCAAACGTCGCGGGCTCGGACCCCAGGCAGTCCGATGATTTTATTTAAGCCAATTGGATACCAAATGGCTTAAATAAGAATGCCTGGACCCCATATTGTATATTAAATCAATAACAGTTATCGTAAATGTCTTATATGGCCTGAGTTGCCGAAAAGACAGTGCGAATGTGTGTGTGAGTGTGAGTGTGAATGAGAAAAAAGTGTGAATGTTTAAAAAAAAAAAAAACCTTCATGTTTAAAAAAAAATGAGGTTTTTCACATATAATAATTAGAGAGTTTTATGAAGTTAGCAACTTAATAAAGGCAAATTTTAAATAATGAAAAAATAGAAAAATTTCTCTGGAAATCTGGAATTTATTAGGGAAATTTCAAATCATTTTTCTGTAGCCACAATGTTGAAAATTTTTCTTGGAATTGACAGTGTCGGAGTGCGTAACCTTTCAAAGGTAGCAGCCCTATTTTATATTTTACGACTCCGTTTCATGTATGCATGCAATTAGTTGGGTTAATAAAAGATAATAAATTTGTTTTACTTGTATTAATATTATTATAACTTTACTATACACATAATAATCAATTTGAAACAACGCATAACATCATTTCCTCATTGGCATTTGTCTTTATTATTCAATATTTTATAAATAACTTTTCATCACTTGGTGGTGACATTTGTACTTTTATACTCTTATGAATATTTGATGACACTTTGAAGGCATTCTCGAACTAAAAATGAATGCATGCCTTTTAGAGGAAATCTATAATAAAATAATCTGGACTGACAGAGCACACAACTTTCTTTTAGCCTCGGTATTGTACTCTGACTGACACCAGGTTTTTCTTGATAAGGACTAGTAGTAAATAGGCTTTTTAATGAGGAGTCAAAAAAAAAAATCAAGACATAGGCAGCCAAAAATTATTTCTTTTATTATTGCCGTTCCAGGCTGACGTTTTTTTTTTTTTTTTTTGTTTTTTCAAAAAAACATTCACACTTTTTCTCATTCACACTCACATTCACACTGTCTTTTCGGCAGCTCAGGCCATATAAGACATTTACGATAACCGTTATTTATGAATTTATATATATTAGGGTCCAGGCATTTTTATTTAAGCCATCTGGTATCCAGATGGCTTAAATAAAATCATCGGACTGCCTGGGGTCCGAACCCGCGACGTTTGGTATATGAGGTTAGCACGCTAACCTCTACACCACGCCCCGTGGGCGAGGCTGACGTTTCGGCCACTGGTCTAGGCCATCTTCAGAGCCGGAGGCGAGAATAAATGAAAATTACAATTTCAACGACACACATTCGCATGAACGGATCGCTCATAGGACAACTTTTTAAGTAAATTAGCCCAGTGAAGATTTGGGGCCTTTTCATGTGGATGGTCACATATACTTTATTTAAGTATAATATATTTCTTGAATACATATACTTTATTTAAAAAACTTATCCTTGTATTTGTTTAAATATATATTCCTTTGAACTTCTAAGAAAAAAAGATAAAGAAAATTTAATTATATAAGAATTTTTATTGTTTTTCATTTGAGAGAATTAATTAATTTTAATTAATTGGATTTTAATTTTTACTTTCTCTTACCTCTATATATATGTTAATATATATAGAGAGAGAAAGTATTGGATTCATGTCAAAAATTCGATGTCGAGATTTTGATGGATATACACGTTTTAAGGTTCCCTGAATCCAAAAAAGTGGTTTTCGCGACATGGTCTGTCTGTCTGTCTGTGAACAAAATATCTCAAGAAAGGAAAGAGCTAGGATGTTGAAATTTTATATTTAAGTTAAACACCCCCATGGGACGTGACACGAAGCTTTTGACCAAAATCAGCCAAAAGAGTACTAGTACTTTACTGATGCACTTTTTCAGTTTTTTCGATTTTCTCTAAAATTTGCTCCAACGATTTTTTTTAAAATTCAAAAATCAATTATTTTTTAGATTCTCTTTAAAATGTATATTCTCATTTTGTCATTGACATCTTCTGAAGACCACTTTACTCTTGTACTCCACAGAGAAAGATAGGAGAAATTGGTTGTCATGGTAACAAAATATAAATATTTTGCCATACTTATAAATTTTACATCTTGAAAATCGAATGTAGGCCGTAGGTCCTACTGTCGGAAACTAAATACATATCGACACAAAAAATCTGGTGTGTCCAAGCACAGTACACAACTTTTGATTACCGAAGGTAAGAAAGTTGTGTGCTGTGCGACACAGATTTTCTGCATAGGTCGAGATAGAACCCAATGCTTTTCTATGTGTATATACTGGATTTATATGAATTTGGATCCCCCCCCCGAGTTAAAATTTAAGTCCTACTTGAGCCTCCTATATTAGGCCTAGTACACACCTAACAACAAAAGTCGCGCGACTCTTGTCCCGCGACAAGTCTCTGGGTCGATCACCACACAACTTTCTCTTACCTTTGGTAAAGAGAAAGTTGTGTTCTCTTCCTGTCACACCAGATTTTTCGTGTCGACCTATATTTAGTTTCCCGCCAATATATATATTTTTTTTCTTTTTATAAAAAAAAAAAACATTCACACTTTTTTCTATTCACACTCACACTCACAGACACATAGGCCTACACACAGTTTTTTCGGCAACTTAGGCCATATAAGACTTTTTACGATAACCGTTTAATTAATAATATATCTATTTGGGGTCCAGGCATTCCAGTGCATCGAGTAAAGTACTACGTACTCTTTGGTCGATTTTGATTAAAAGCTTCGTGTCTTGTACCAGAGGAGGCGCCTAACTTAAATATAAAATTTCATCTTCTTAGCTCAATTCCTTCATGGTTTAAATTGAACACAGACACACAGATAGACAGACCGTGTCGCGAAAACCACTTTTTTTGATTCAGAGGACCTCAAAACATGTATATCCACTCTCGACATCTAATTTTTGACATGAATCCAATACTTTCTCTCTATATATATATATATGTATTGTAATGTGGTAACATTAACATATACCATCTATTGCAATAGTATTGAGAATAAAGCCCGGAAGTTAGGCAGCCCAAATGGCAGCTGGTCTGTCTAAGAAATATCTTTTTCAAAGCAGGCAATTGGGCGATTGGGCCTTTATTACCATTAAAATTTATCTTTTTAATATATTAGTGAACGTGTGCCATTTGGGCTGCCTAACTGCCGGTCTTTATTCTCAATACTATTGCAATAGATGGTACATATCAACGTTCTAATTAGCAAAGTGCCTAACTCCATTTTTGTTTATTTTTCAGGAGAGTCAAAAAACATTTCATTGTCATTGTTAGAGCCACTCTTAAACACTTTTCGTGCTGCAACTTTTTGAACTGCCCCCGAGTTTGGCATAGTAGGTAGCGTGCCTACCTCCTATACCAAAAGTCGCGGGTTCGGACCCAGGCAGTCCGATGATTTTATTTAAGCCATTTGGATACCAGATGGCTTAACTAGAAATGCCTGAACCCTCAATATATATATTAATTACAACCGTTATCGTCTAAAGTTTTAAATGGCCTGAGATGCCGAAAAAACTGTGTGAATGTGTGTTTTTTTTTTTTTTTTTTTTTTTTTTGGAATGGGTGCATAAGGTCCGAAGACCTATAATGACCAATAGTCACATGCAGCCAGGAAGAAAATAAAAACAAAAGGAGAAGCATAAAGGGGAAACTCAACTGCGGGAACTGAGAAGATGCCTGTTGAGGTTAGACTTGAAAGTCTGAAGATTGTAGGTTTTGGGGAAGATAGACGCAGGGAGCTTGTTCCAATCACGGGAGGTCATGGGGACAAAGGAAGAATGAAATTGTTTTGTTCTGTTAGTCGTGATCTGAACAGCATAGGGATGCTGGGAAGATGCCTCTCTTGTGTTCCGTGAATATGTTGCATTGGGTGGGATAATTGATTTTAATTCGGCAGAGCATTGGCCATGGTAATACCTGTAGAAGAGAGATAGTGAAGATACTCTTCTTCTATGATCTAGTGACTGTAGGGATGCAGTAAGGGTAGAATCACCTATCAGTCTAATTTCACGCCTCTGTATGGCTTCCAAGGAGGAGAGAGCGTCTTTCGACGCCCCTCGCCAAAGGTGGGAACAATATTCAAGACACGGCCGAATTTGGGCTTTATAGAGGATTAGGAGTTGTTGGGAGGAAAAGTAACGCTTCGTGTGTGAGTGTGAGTGTGAATGAGAAAAAAGCGTAAATGTTTAAAAAAATAAAAATTACAAAATAATTTTATTTTAATCATAGGCCTATATTTATATATATAAGCGCTAGTGATTAATTTCTGGCGTATGTAAGATGTATGTCAGCTGTGACTCTCTCGTTAATTGGCCAGAGTCAAAGAGGGAATTTTGAAACTTTCAAATTTTGCAAAATTTCCAAACAGTGAGCAAGAATAAATTTCGTTGCAATTGTTCGCCGAAGGCGGGCTTTGCAGACTGGAGATTAATTATCGTAGACTAAAAGAAATTACCACCCTCCCCCCACACACACACACACTCACACCAACATTTCAAAAAACTACTTAAATATATTCTCGAGGGATAAAAACGCATCAATTCAATTTCGATTTTTTCTTCTCGCTATTACATTAACTTTCCTTACTCAAATTTAATACGCCGAGTGAAAGGTTAAAGGTTCCCATCAGCATAGAAGGTGATTAAGTACTGACCCATCATATCATCCTACCCATCAGATGATGCTGCTAAATGGTCCAAAGCCTCCTTGTTGTGTTGATTTTGTGTTTTATTCATTCAATGGGAACAAAAAGGCGTCTTTAATCTGAAATAAAAAAAAAAAAATGAAAAAAACATATGTTCCTTTAGTTGTAAAAGATAAATAAATAAATTATCGAATAACAACTCCACCATTTGAGCCAAATCTTGGTAATTGCTACGATCAATCTTCATTTGAAAAAAAAACAAAAGGAGACCGTAAAAAGAAAGAAAACAAATGTACTTACGATTTTTCTTGGGCTAGAAGGGATATAAGAGGAAAAAAAAATTCAATATTCCAAACAATACCATTAGCATATTCCTTTTTTTTCGCCCTTATTCCATTCAATTTATACGTCCCTTCTTGCAATCATTATTTAGAAATAAATTCTTTATTACCGCTATGTCCTAAAAATATACATACATAAAAATGGGATTAACAAAAATAATATTTTTTTTTTTTTTATACTTTCCCGCCAATATCTTATATGAAATATAAGGAAAAGTATTATGATTGTAAAAAATCTAACCCTCCTCCCTCTCCCCCCAATTTTTTATATATCTTTACGTTTCAGGTCATAACGACCCCGAAATGCAAAAAAAAAAATATTAATGTGCGTACGTTTATGGCGTGTGCCCAGCCCTGCCGTGTGTCCCCTTGGGGGGAGGGGGAGGGGTCATTTGCCCCCCCCCCCCAAGGGCTCTGACTTTTATAAAATTTTATATTATTCTAGATAAAATCTTTCAAAATATATCTACGAGCTTTTTGAGATTGTGACTGGTGATGTATAATAATGGAGGAATGGAGATATCAGCCAAATTGGAATGATCCAGGTTCAATAAAAACCCCAAGAATACTATGTTTCGGCCTGAATTTATTTGGCCATATTCAGTTATTGGGCTACAAAATTGTATATAGATAATAACTAAATTTTACATTCTATTATTATAATATATTTTTTTAAGTTGGTTGTGTTGGTTTTACTTACATTTATACACATAGTGCAAGTGCACATGTGATCAAACTGGAATTTGTCAATAATAAAATTTTTTCGCTTCATACAAAATTATATGGCTTCTGTACCCAAGCTCAGAGATAAATGATCCAATGAAAAAATTTTGTTTTAAAGTAAAAAAATATAAAAAATAAGAATAAAAATAATCAGATGAAAAAATGACCGTTAATCAAGGTTAATAATTTAGTTTAAGACAAAAAATTTTTCATTGGATCATTTATCTCTGAGCTTGGGCACAGAAGCCATATAATTTTGTATGAAGGGAAAAAATTTTATTATTGACAAATCCCGGTTTGATCACATGTGCACTTGCACTATGTGTATAAATGCAACTAAAACCAACACAACCAACTTTTTTTTTTTTAATATTCACACTTTTTTCTTCATTCTGACTCTACATTCTTCACACACACATTCACACTTACAATTCGGTAACTCAGCCATATAAGACATTAACGATAACCGTTATTTATGAATTTATATATATTAGGTTCCAGGCATTTTATTTAAGCCATCTGGTATCCAGATGGCTTAAATAAAAAATCATCGGACTGCCTGGGGTCCGAACCCGCGACGTTTGGTATATGAGGCTAGCACGCTAACCTCTACACCACGCCCCGAGGGCCCAACCAACTTAAAAAAAATATATTATAATAATAGAATGTACAGCCGATGATTTTATTTAAGCCATCTGGATACCAGATGGTTAAATAAAAATGCCTGATCCTAATATATATAAATTCATAAATAATTATCGTACGTCTTATATGGCCGAGCGCCGAAAGAAAGTGTGAATGTGTGAGTGTGAATGAGAAAAAGTGTGAATGTTAAAAAAAAAAAAAAATAATAGAATGTAAAATAGTTCGATTATGTTTATTTAAGCCATCTGGATACCAGATGGCTTAAATAAAAATGCCTGGATCCTAATATATATAAATTCATAAATAACGGTTATCGTAAATGTCTTATATGGCCGAGCGCCGAAAAAGACAGTGAAGAATGTGTGTGTGAGTGTGAATGAGAAAAAAGTGTGAATGTTAAAAAAAAAAAAAAAATAATAGAATGTAAAAAATTTAGTTAATATCCATATACAATTTTGTAGCCCAATAACTGAATATAGCCAATTAAATTCAGGACGAAACGTCTTTTTATTCTGAAAGTTTTATTGAACCTGGATTATTCCAATTTGGCTGATATCTCCATTCTTCTAATTATATATCTACGAGTATATAAACTGTAGAGAACTAAACAATTAATTAAATTAAATATCTTTTTGGCTCAATTTGAGTACATATTTGTAAGTAAATTTTAAGAAAAAAATGTTTGCCCCCCCCCCCCCCCCAAGAAAAGTTTAAATGACACCACTGGGGAATAAATACTGTATATTAGAAGGCATCCGGAACTTGTTACAATTGAAATGAACATGCGCGGTTCAACAGAAAATTCGACGGGGCTTAGAATAGAGACTTTGAGAAAAAATCCTCTTTATCGGGCCTTTTTATAATCGACTACCCGTAGAGATTAAGAAGATCAGCAATTTTTAAAATTTTAAAGCCGAACTAAAAAATTATTTAATTAAAAAATGTTATTATAATGTAAAATGAATTTCTGCAATGTTAATTTCAGTAATTATTGTATATCATTGAGTGTTATTTGCTTTGTTAAAATTCCCTTTGTAAATTTTATTATCATAGGGTGTTTCAGTAAAGTACGCAAGTTTTTAAACTTTCGTTTCGGGATTTTTTTGTTTGAAGATTGTCAAAGCAGGCTCGCTCCTATCATTTTTCGTTAGTCTATTATCACTCCGATTAGAAGACCATTTGCCGTTTTTCCATTTTGTAGCCATGGAGCTGTTCAGAGGCATCGGAGCAAAATGCATTCTTATTGTGAAAACTCATTACAAAAAAACGGGAGTGCCACGTAGAAGCTGCCTGAGTCCCGCGCGATCTTTTGGACGTACTCGACCGGTAACACAGTTTCGAGGTTGGCACAGAAATTCGAAGAATCGTGGTTGCAACTGACCCAGATTCTTCGAATTTCTGTACCAACCTCGAAACTGTTGTTGCGGTCGGGGCATTGTCACGTCCAAAGATCGCGCGAAGTTTACGGGCAGCCTCTGCGTAGCACTCCCAGTTTTTGTAATGAGTTTTCACAATAAGAATGCGTTGCTCGATACTGAACAGCTCCATGGCTACAAAATGGAAAAACGACAAATGGTCTTCTAATCGAGGGATAATAGATAACGAAATGATAGGAACAGTGCTGACAATCTTCAAACAAAAAAATCCCGAGCAATTTAAAAAACCGCGTACTTTATGAAACACCCTATACAACATTTGACAATTCCAATATTCTTCGAACTTCCTATGGAAAATAAATGAAATGAAATGTGTTGTGCTTTTTTTTTGCTTATATCTCTGGAACTATTCATCGGATTAGGATGAGGTCCTGACAAATTTATAGTCCTAATAGCTGGAGAGCTGGCAACAAAAATGGGCAAGAGTTTTCTGAAGGCTGACATTTTCAGAATAGGGTTGCATTTTAGTGATGGAAAGATAGTCTAGAGTCAGCACTTCCAGTACCGGGGCGTTCAGCGGGAATAAGCCGGTAAAGTTGCGGGAAGATGGTTTTTCGCAAATATCTCGAAAACTACTGTGGTGACTTTGTAGTTAGTGTAGACTAAATAAAAAAAATCTTTTGATTTAATTTTTATTTACCGATGCTTGGTCGCCAATCACGACCTTCATGAGGGGTAAATATTGTCATTTATATGCCCTGATGAAGGTCCTGATTGGCGACCGAAACGTCGGCAAATAAAAAAATGAAATAAAAGATTTTTTTATTTAATCTCCTGGCTGCAAAGTCACTGCGAATCCAGAGTAAATCTCCACAGCCATAAAACATCAATCTCTGCGGTAACTTTTTCTTGTTCCCAATGAGTGGATAAATGTAGGCATAAATGGTCTCTGAAATGCAGGTTCTAATTAACGGTTCTTTTTTATTTAGTGAGGAAGAACCGAAACGTCTACCCGCATTCAGAGACTATTTATTTGCTTCTCCTGTCTCTATTTATTCTCTCTTTAAATCATCACATCCACTATTTTAGATTGTGCAAATTGTTAAGCGAACATCTCTGGGAGGTGAAGGGAAACTTGCTCTTCCATGCATAAATAAAGTTTCCCTTCAAATTTCACTGCACTTTCTCTTTTTAATAATTATATTGATTAAAAAAAAAAAATTGAATTAACGCTGATATCTTAATTGAGATGAAAAGTGTGATTTAGTAAATAATTCAATTTAGAAAATATGAATTTCAAATATCGTATATTGAATATTAAAATCCTGATCCTGTCGTCTGTGAATATTCATTTCAATCACTGGATTAATTATTTGACTCGAGAGTAGGCCCTATAGAAAAAAAGGGCTTTCCACTCAAATATTGACTTTTTTTTATTTTATAATATTTTAATCCAATAAGCCAGCTATCATTTACAGTCACGTATTAATAACAATTTATTTTCAAAATATGGATAATTACAAACTTGTACGGGTCAGAGGTTCACTTCCTGGCTCCTCTCCCCCCCCCCCGCTTTTATTTGGTTTTCGCAAATACAAACATATTTGAGCCTTTCTTTTTAGAAGATCCTCTTTGGATTTGATTTATTTCAACCACAAGGGCTAATTTATAAACATGAATATCCCCACACACACACCCTGTATCTTCTACTATTAATAACTCAGAAAGTGATAGGCATTTTAGAACAAAAATAATCTTTAAAAGATCCTCTTTGAACATACACTAGGTAACCCGGACTCTGCAATTTCGCATAATTCGAACAGAATTCGAAAAAGAGAAATTTAACCAAAGTAAGAAATGATACCTAAAATTTTAATTGTTGATGAAACACATTTCTATTAACATTTTACATATATTCTATTACATCACAAAAAAATTATAATATTATTTTAAGCCAAATTACATAGAATCAAAATACTGTCCAGTACAAAATAAATAATACAGTCTGTTACAAATTTATATGAAAATAATCACTTTTACTTAATAAGAAATTATTGGCTGGAAGCGCCAACTAGCGGTTGCAATTACGGTGGACTTTGAAATGTCAAATTGCTGGCTGGCTGTCATTACGAAGAATAAATAAAAAGCAAACGTGTGGGGTCGTAGGAACCCCGGTAGGAACGAAGTACATCACGCCTTTTCTTCAACTCAGAATATAAATTAATATGAATTCGCACCGGAGTACCGGGTTCGCTTCCCGTCCCAAGCGAGAAAAATTTATTTCATTTGATTTGACTACAAATCATTTGAAATAAATAGGGATGGGGTCTAAATGGCCTTAGATGCCGAAAAAGACCTTAAAAAAAAAAAAAAAAAAAAAATTAATATGAATATTATTTAAATAGACGGAAAGCTCGCCGAAGGGAGCTGCGCCCGCCGGAACTTACCGCCTACGGTATATAGAAGGAAATGAGAGAAGGAGAAGGCCAAGTCTTCGGCTAATCTCGCCTTCCTCCACCGTCGCTCGGGCGCTGGAAACGCATTTTTGTTACGTTACATTTTCTCCCAATTTACTCTGCGTAAGGCGCGTTAAAGAACTTCGTTCCAATAAACAAATAATTTCAATGAAATTTTACATATATTCTATTTGTAAATTTAAATCTCATGGGCGTAACTTGAGAATTTGGCTGGGGGGCATGGGTCAGCCATCCTCGCTGGGGGAGGGGGCATGGGACCAGCTAACCTTACCCAGACAGCCTGGAATATTGCAGAAATATTGCCAATCTTGCTCAATATTGAAAATATTGCAGCAACATTGATGCAAAATTGCAGCTCAAACAGCAACATTCCAGCAATATTGCCGCAATATTACTGCAATGTTCCAAAAAGGCGGACATAGGAATATTGCAACAATATTGCTCCAATGTTGCAAGATTTGCAATATTCCTGCAATATTGGCAATTTATGCAAGATTCGCAATATTTCTGCAATATTGCTGGAATATTCCAGGCTGTCTGTGTAGGTGGGCCTGGAAAGCTCAATTTTTCTTGGGGCAAGGAGCTTTCTGGGGAGGGCCACGAGCCTTCTGGGGGGAGGCGCCCCGGCACCCTCCTAGTTACGCCCATGTCTACAATTTCTATAATAACGTTTACCTTTTTTATTTCCCGTTCAAAATTGCACAATCAATTAATTTCCGGATAGTACACACGGGGTTTCTCATGACTGTCTTCACGAGAAGTAAGTAAAGAAATATCCAGTTTGCCGCAAATAATTCAAACATCCTGCCTAATATTTTTATTTAATGAAAAAATCCCGCACGTCCAGGATTTGAACAGGGATCTTCTTTGTAGAATCTGACACCCTAGCTCGCTGCACCAGCGAGCCCTCGGAATTAATTATATGCTAAAAAAAAAAAACCTGTAGGCATGTCCCTTTCTCAATCAGCCAATGATTGTGGGTGTTTTAGTATAAAATTTTAATGCTTCAATTTGATTGTTCTTCCATTCTCATTTACAATAGAGTGAGTGCAAATAGCAAGCAAGCTCTTATGATTAATCCATTTAAAAGCACATCCCACTCACTCAACGAGAGAGTTAAGTGCAATTCTATAGGCTCTTCTTCTTCTTAATTCGAATAAAGACTTGGAAATGAATTGTATTGCTCAATTAAGTAAAGACGTGACACATTTAGCGACCTGTTGGCTCTCTTTAGATTGCACAACAACAACAACAACAACAACACACGCCCATTGCTCTCTTTCTCTCTCAAGATATCAAAAAAAAATTTGGTTCAGAGCGGATGCTGAGATCTTTCTCGTTTTTATTATGCTTTCATTATTAATAACACTAGTCGACAAAAATGAACTTTTTTCCTTTCACAAGAATAAAGATATGAAATTCTAGAAGTATTTTTCATGCTGAATTCAAATATCATTTCAGTTTTGCCCCATCAGGCACAGTTTTAGAGATATAGAGAAAATAGATTTTAATAGAAAATGTGCTCTAAAACGGCGTTTATTTAGAATGTTCAAATTATTTTTAACGCCACACCCCGTAAAAATATGCAGATAGTTAGAATACATATAAATTTTAAGTTTCATTCCAATCGGAGGTCATTTAGACGTGCCGCAAACGGCTTAAAGTTTAGAAAAATCGAGATTTTCAAGATTTTTTTTGCTTTGGTCACCCCTAATACAATTTTAGATATCCCTGAATGCAAAAAACATATATTTACGATATTCTATAGTTCTTTGGCTTTCTAAAAATTATTCATTCATAAAAATCTGTTAATTATTAACGAAATTATGAACAAAAACGTCAGCAAAGAAAAAACACCAGTACACTCACTGGTCGAAAAAAATGGACTTCTTTTCCTTTTACAAGTGACCCTAACCACGAGAAGATATGAGATCCTCTTAGCACAGGTAATAACTTTTTTATATAATATTTAATAAAGCTAGTACCCGTGACCCGATGCTCATGGAGATACATTAACTTCTAGTGCATAGAGGTCTATTTTTTTCATTCCAGTGAGTGTACTGGTGTTTTTCTTTGCTGACGTTTTTGTTCATAATTTCGTTAATAATTAACAGATTTTTACGAATGAATGATTTTTAGAAAGCCAAAGAACTATAGAATATCGTAAATATATGTTTTTTGCATTCAGGGATATCTAAAATTGTATTAGGGTGACAAAGCAAAAAAAAATCTTGAAAATTTCGATTTTACAAAACTTTAAGCCGTTTGCGGCACGTCCTAAATGACCTCCGATTGGGATGAAACTTAAAATTTATATGTATTCTAACTATCTGCATATTTTTACGGGGTGTCCGCGTTAAAAATAATTTGAACATTCTAAATAAAAGCCGTTTTAGAGCACTATTTTCGACTAAAATCTATTTTGCTCTATATCTCTAAAACTGTGCCTGATGGAAAAATTCTAACTACATATCTGAATTCAGAATGAAAAAATGCTACTAGATTCACTAATCAGATTTCTTGTGAAGAAAACCTTGTCGACCAGTGTAATCATATTTGAGCACAAAGCTATATTTAATGATTTATTTTTGCATCTTTGATAAAATTTCAAAATAATTTGTTTAATAAAAAACAAAACAAAAGAAGAGATGAAAATTAAGAAAATGGTTTTAATATTAATATTAAAAGAATTTTCCTTTTTATCAAATTTATTTGATAAGAGTTTTTCTAAAAAACAAAGAAAGTAAATCAATTTGCAATTTAATATAAAAAAAAAATAATAATAATAAAATTACCTAAAGAAATATGATAAAATAATCTTTGTTTATGACAAAATAACACTGCAAAAGACGATATCTATGGGAGGAGACAAAACCGGGACTAACGACATAAGAACGATGTTATGCACGAAGGAACCAAACGCCATTAACCTAAAAATCTTTTCTTGTTTTATATAAAAAAAAAAGTTCACAGAATAATAATGTTGTGATTTAAATAAAAAGGTAGATCTTCTATGCTAGGGAGGATGTCCTAGTTTGAGGAGGGGCTCCCTCAGCACCGACTCCTTTCGAAGAATGCATCACTGAGAGGGAACCTTCTTTACGTCCCTCATAGGACGGGATGTCACAGCAATTCCCTCTCGTAGATTTGCCCTGGGGGCTATTGTGGGGCCCATTGATCATTTCCCGAGACGCCGCTTGCCAGGGCCTAAGCGGGGCGCTAGTAAATATCAAATTTTTGGCAAGTGGCCCGTCATCCTTAGAGAAAATCTGGTGTGACTGGCGCACAGCACACAACTTTCTCTTACCTTCGGTAATCGAAAGTTGTGTTCTGTGCTTGTCACACCAGATTTTTGTGTCGACATATATTTAGTTCCCGACAGTACGGAACATTTGAATTCAGATGTAAAATTTATAAGTATGGGAAAATATTTATATTTTGTTACCATGGCAACCATTTATCCTATCTTCCCTATGAAATACAAGAGTAAAGTGGTCTTCAGAAGATTTCAATCGCAAAATGAGAATATACATTTTAAAGAACATCTAAAAAATAATTGATTTTTGAATTTAAAAAAAAATCGTTGGCGCAAATTTTGAAAAATCGAAAAAACTGAAAAAGTACATCAGTAAAGTACTAGTACTCTTTGGCCGATTTTGATTAAAAGCTTATTTTTTCCGGTCCCGGAAGGTGTTTAACTTAAATATAAAATTTCAACCTCGTAGCTCAATTCCTTCATCCTTAAAATTGAACACACACCCACCCACCCACACACACCCACCCACCCACCCACAGACAGACCATGTCGCGAAAACCACTTTTTTGGATTCAGGGGACCTCAAAACGTGAAGATCCATCAAAATCCGACATCGAATTTTTGACATGAATCCAATACTTTCTCTCTATATATATATTACATATATACATAGGTAAGAGAAAGTAAAAAAATTCTAGCCATCCCTCGGATGTTCTCCTGCAATGCCAACACTAGGGTCTCCATTTACATATAGTGAAATAAAATTTTAATTAGAAATAAAAAAAAATCTTGTTGAAAGTTCCCATGTCGTATTTTATTATTAAGAAATTGTTCAACTATAATCTTGGCCTCCTTCTCAAATAACAAAACTCAAACTCTCTTTCTAAATGAGGTAATAATAATTGAATTTATTGACTCTTAGGGCCTTTGCTTCACTTCTAGTCAACTAGTAAACTTATCCGGCTAATAGTAAATCATAGATATAATAAACAAGAACAAGCCTAACCTTTGAGTTAAAAAATACGAGTTGTTTCAAATATAATCTTTGGGTCTTTGATAATTAACTACGATATGGGTTCTTATTTAATCATATGATTAGAGTAACTAGATGTGAAAAGACTCTAAAGCCACTAGCATGATTATCCGAGGGATAGCTAAGTTAATTTGAAGTGAATCAATTGGCTTATAGTTTATTTGCATTTTTTATTTAAACAACTTCCTGGATTCAATTTTGTTAAGATTTTTATCTTTGATTTGATTCGATTTCGTTTTGTTTGCTGTTTTTTTGATCTCAGACAGTAAATTTAAAAAAAATTGAATATTCTTGAGGGGAGGGGGACATGACACCCAATCCAAGTTCGGCAAATCGTGTTCCTGCTTAACTACAATCCCAGGTGAGGGGGCTGTAATAGAGTGAAAAGAAGAAATGAAAAATGAATTTTATAAAATGAAGTTTCCATAATGCAAGGATGCATTTATTTTGTGACCTTCCCTCAGAACGAAACTTTCGACTCAAAGCACTAAAAAAAAAAAAAACTATTGTATTGGTAATAAAAAAGGAAAGTTTTTATTGTACTAAAAACTTTTTCTAATATTATATCCAAAATTGGTATCAAAATACAATTCGAAATATATGTACATAATGACCACTAACAGCTCCGAGGATGGCTTTGACCAGAGCCGAAACGTCAGCTGTTAAAATATACTCTTAAAGACATTAAAATTCTGGCTACGTTTTTTCTAACTTTCATTCCTGATACAAATTCCACCAGCCAAATACCCTTACACTTCAAAAAAAAGATACACATTAATTTATCTATTAAAAATCTTCATTAGGATTAGGAAGATGTATGGCAGCCAGCAAGTGATAAAGAAACTCT
>JAKCPI010019824.1:0-27141 GCA_023213315.1 Euborellia annulipes | reverse complement strand
ATAATTGACTAATTTAAATTAATATTGATATCAAATATATATATTTGATATATGGACGCCCATGTTTAATACGAGAAATAGATATAAGATTAATAGAGAGGATTGCTGGAGCTTATATTATATATTATAAATTAAAAAACAAATTTCTCTGATTCTTCAAGATTTTTTTTTTTAAACAAGTTAAAAAAATTTTTTAATCCAAAAATATATTCAAATCATCTCATTTAGTTTAAGTATTTATAATTAATGTTCTAATGATTTGAGCTCAAAATATTTACACTATAAGATTTTTAACTTTTTCTCTGGTCCAGCAATGCTCTTGTTCTTTTGCCAAAATGAATTTGTTTTAATTATAACGCCTGGGAGTTCGACAACTGGAAAAGCTAGTGGAGGGTAGATTCATCGCTTTCGCCCACGCATGCGCATAGAGATCAGTAGGAGATTCACTATCTTTCTCTATGCGAACAATTTTTGACTTCATTTAATTAGCCCTTTAATATGTTAAGATTGGGTCTATGGAAGGAAGAGACGGAAAGAAAATTTGAAAAAAAAAAAAAAAAAACTGAATTAGCCTACATCAGTAAAGTGTACTTACTTCAAACGATTTTCAAGAAAGATTTTTAGTCCAGTCAAATTAGCATTTCACTGCGGAATTTTTCTGAACAAGCTGAAAAAATGGTACACACCTTCGTTTTGGCATTCTAAAGACTGGAAAAAAATCTCATATAATATCGTGTCTGCGTCACAAGATATTCGAGGTCAAAGGTCACCAAAATCGGTTTTTTTTTGTGATTATCTCGTTTTCTATGGAAGATACGATATTTAAGGTTATTATAAAACTTGTAAGCATAAAATTACCTACAATTTTCAATTCAAGCATTTTTTCGTATCTTCAACCGTTCTCAAGATAGAGCGCGGAGAGTGCAAGCGCGCACCCGTATACAGGTGTATACGAGCGTAAAGGCGGGGCCAAGAATATATTTTATTATTTAAAGCTAATAATTCCATTAAAATATTGTTATAATTATTATTTATTCATTTTATTAATAAATTCATTTAATTGAAACAAGTACACCAGTATTTTATTTATTATTTATGAATAAGAAATTCATGTAATAGCGTTATGTAAACTACGGAGCTAGGTATATATTTTGATATGCTAAGTAATAATAATCTATTAAAATATGATTTTAATCATTCTAATAATTTATAAATTAAAAAAAAAAAATATTTATATAGCCCTATGTATTACTTATAGGTGAGGAATATATGTGAAAATGTTGAATGAAATAGTATAATCCTAAATTTTATTTTTTATTCATTTATCATCAAGATCAAATAGCGTAGTCAACAGTTGTTTCAACTCGCTGTTTCCATCGAAATGATTTGGTATTGATGGGGCCTTGAGTCATGCTTGGCCAACGTTACACTGACCACAAAATGTATGGTAATCCTACTTTCCTACATACACAATTTGCGCCACAGTCTTTTTTGCAATTGCGAAAAATCATAGTCAACTAATCTTCCGGTGGTTGTGGCAATAATGTCGTTATCGGCTGGAAAATTTCATTCTGCATAGTCCAATTTCATTCCTCTGGTTTCAAGTCTTTTTCCAGCCAAGTTGGACTTTTTGAAAGTAGGATTACTATGTTCCACATTTTGTAGTCAATGTTAACGGCCAAGCATGCCTCAAAGTCCCATCAATACCAAATGAATTCGATGAAGACAGCGAGTACGTGTATGAAGTCCTCGAGCTTGTCGAAACAACGGTAACAGATAACGAGGATGATGTTAAAGATATCGACATTGAATTTGGGCAACCCAATGACGAAGACGTCGACTAACTAGAATAATTATGTCTACGCTATTTTGTATTTGATCTTAATAAATGTTATTATAATAATGAAAATCATATTTTAATAGATTATTATTACTTAGCATATCAAAATATATACCTAGCTCCGTAGTTTCCATAACGCTATTACATGAATTTCTTATTCATAAATAATAAATAAAATACTGGTGTACTTGTTTCAATTAAATGAATTTATTAATAAAATGAATAAATAATAATAATAACAATATTTTAATGGAATTATTAGCTTTAAATAATAAAATATATTCTTGGCCCCGCCTTTACGCTCGTACTCTAGGCGCTCTATCTCGAGAACGGTTGAAGATACGAAAAAATGCTTTAATTGAAAATTGTAGGTAATTTTATACTCTACAAGTTTTATAATAACCTTAAATGTCGTGTCTTCCATAGAAAACGAGATAATCACAAAAAACCGATTTTGGTGACCTTTGACTTAGAATATCTTGTGACGCAGACACGATATTATATGAGATTTTTTTCCCAGTCTTTAGAATGCCAAAACGAAGGTGTGTACCATTTTGCAGCTTGTTAAGAAAAATTCCGCAGTTTGCCTCTTTTTTTGAGCTTATTTGACTGGACTATTTACTGATATGCTTTTAAAGAGCATCTAAAAAATAGTTGATTTATATGAATTTAAAATATTTGTGATAAAAATTTAAAATCAGGACTGGCATTGAAATTAATTCAATTTCCTATTTCAAATATTTTCAATTAAAAATCCTAATTTTTAATAAATCCTAGAAAATTATAACCTAGTGTTTTTAATTTAATTTATTAAATTTTCATATATTTAAAATATTATTTAATACAATCAGAATTCTAAGGACTTTACAGCCAGAAGATTAAATAAAATTTTTTTTATTTAAATTACTGGCTGGCTTCAACGTCCTTCGAATCCTGAATGAATATCCACGAAAAAAAATGCTTTATTTTACACTTTTTAATGAAATTTAAATAAAAAAGTAGTAAGCTGCCTCTACCTAAAATAAATAATTAAATAAAAAGCGTTTAGTTTTTAATTAAAAATTTTTTTTTGAAGAATTTCTCTCTCAATCTCACATTGGTTCAATCACCTAAAAATTTTTTATGTATGAAACTAGACTATAAAATTTCTTCTTATTGGGTATTAATTTAAAAATAGGAGATAAGAAGATACCCAGAGAGAAAATAAAAATATTATGGAATGTTTTTAATGTATTTGATAATAAAAAAAAACAAACGAAATTATTACCTGATTAAAACATGATATTTTTATTGATTAGAATAATAATAGAAAGAGAAACCTTCGTCAAAAGGGTTTTGCTTTTGGGCGGGTGTCCCTACCTACCTCACGTTAAGGGAAGTAAGGCACAGGGACAAGCTTTTTTCTCATTCATCGATTACTCAGTTTTGGAACCCGGAGGGTTTTATAGGGTTAGGGTGGATAGGTCAGGGTCAACAACACCAGTAGCATGTCCCACCCAGTCGATCGAACTGGCCAGCTCTTTAAAATGTTTCCCCTTTCTACTGTGAAGTTGTAAAATTTAAAAAGAAAGCATTTACGACTCAATTTACTTATGATAATTCAGGTCGTGGAAATGATCTATTAAGGGTTAATATAAGTCATGTTATTTTCAACAGGATAAGCATTGCGTATTAAAAAGAGGGCATATCCCCCCTCCCATAAAATGTTTAATGTAGCATATTTAGCAGCCATTTTTTAATTTAATTTAAGGTGATATTCGGCATTTAAACTCCCCATTTTTCTATTCAAATCATTTCTTGAAACGGGAATCGAACCCCTGACCCCTAGCACGGACAAAAAAAAATTACAGTCTGATGTGCTCGAGATTGGAAATGTTAAGATTTCTGACTGATAAGCATTTTGGTTGCCTAAGCTCAAGGCTCTAAAATCGAGGACTTTAGGCACTTGTGGCGACATCTGAATTTTTATTTAGGCCTAAAGCGTCTCAGCCAACAATTAAAATATGTTACACGCATTTTTTTTGTTGCGAAACTTTATCCACTAGCCTAATCCTTGGTGTAGAAGTTTTTGTACTGTACTGTATTGTTTGGTATTTATCATAGAGCAACTAGACAACGAGCATCGATACGCAAAAAAAAAAAAAAAAAAAAAAATGGAACAAAGAGAAATTAAAGTTAAGATAAGAGCGTCGAACCAACCATTAAAAGAATTATTAGAAAATATTTAAATTTTTGAGTCAAATAGGAAATGAAATTTTGGATAATTAGGACATCTACGGTTGTCAACAAGCAATGAATTCGAGAGTCAACGAAGTTGATATTAGTGGTGTGACAAATAATCAATGAAAATGAAGATAAGTTGGTAATCCACATATTGGCCTATGAATTAAACAAGGTCAAAATATTTTTTAAATTCTCAAATTTTAGCATTCAGCGTGTATCATTAGAATCAGGGCCGAGAGGTTACCTCTTCCACTCACCCCGAAATCTCAAGAAAATATAGAAAGAAACAGGGTGTTAAATATAAGGTAGTGTTGAAATTATAAATATAGTCCCTACAGTCACTAGATCATAGTCTGCACTATCTCTCTTCTACAGGTATTACCATGGTCAATGCTCTGCCGAATTAAAATCAATTATCCCACCCAATGCAACATATTCACGGAACACAAGAGAGGCATCTTCCCAGCATCCCTATGCTGTTCAGATCACGACTAACAGAACTAGTCAATTCCAATCTTCCTTTGTCCCCATGACCTCCCGTGATTGGAACAAGCTCCCTGCGTCTATCTCCCCCAAAACCTATCAAAATCTTCAGACTTTCAAGACATCTTCTCAGTTCCCGTAGTTCCCCTTTTAAGCTTATCCTTTATTTATTTATTTTTTTTTTTAACTATATTCCTCCTGGTGCATGTGACCGCTGGTGATTATAGGTCTTCGAACCTTATACACCCATTCCAAAAAAAAATCAATTAATTAAAATTTATTCATTTGGAAGGAATCATCTAAACCCTTCTGAAAAATTTCCTGGCTACGTCCCTGATTAGTATCAATATCTCAAAAACCTTTTATATTTGACACAAAAAGAGCTCCAATTTTATAAAAATGAAAATCTTGTTTTCAAAAACTCACCAAGTAAGTGATTTAAGAAGAGGAGTAAGACTCACCTGAAACAAGAAAAAAAATTAATTAATACCAAGGGAATAAACAAAAATGCAATACTTTATTTAAGAAAAAAATTAAAAACACTTGATTATAATGATTTATAAAAAAAAAAAAATAACTTTTTAATACCAAATAAGTATTTCGACTTTCTTGTGGCATCGTTGGTTGATAAATCACTTCGAAAGAGCAAATAAGAGCGTCGAAATAAGTGTTAAAAGATTACTTTTATAAATCTTGACCTAGTGTTTTTTTATATAGGCCTACATAATATTTCGACTAAACCCTATTATTTCTAATGGATCAGTCCTTCACATTCAAAATAATTTGTTTAACAATAATAATAATAATAATAATAATAATAATAATCTTTAAATAAATTTTGTCTAGAGTTGGCATTTTAAAATAGACCCCGGAATTGGCTCCGATTCAACATTTTTTCCCTCCTACAACTCAAAAGTTAATGCATAGGCCTAATAATAATAAGCTTAATTTCTGTTTTTTTTTTTTTATTTTGGAAAATATAAATACTCTTAAGTAACCAAACATAAAATGAAATATTTTTACTTTATCTCACCTATATATTTATGTTAAGATATAGGCCTATAGGGGGCTAATAGTGAGAAAGTATTGGATTCATGTCAAAAATTCGATGTCGAGATTTTGATGGGTATACACGTTTTGAGGTCCCCTGAGTCCAAAAATGTGGATGTGGCAACATGGTCTGTCTCTCTCTCTCTCTCTCTCTCGTGTGTGTGTGTGTGTGTGTGTGTATGGGTATGTCTGTCTGTGTTTAAGTTAAAGCATGAAGGAATTGAGCTACAAGAATGAAATTTTAAATTTAAAATAGACACCCCTCTGAAGCGTGAAAATCAGCTTTTAGTCAAAATTGGCCATAAGGTACTAGTACTTTAGTGATGTACTTTTTCAGTTTTTTCCTATTTTCTCAAAATTCTTTTTAACGAATTTTATTAAAATTTAAAAATCAATTATCTTTTAGATGCACTTTAAAATGTATATTCTCAAAATTGTTTGAAGCACACTTTACTCTTGTACTTGATAGGAAAGATAGGAGAAATGGTTTCCATGGTAACAAAATATAATCTTTATATATATAATATTTCCTATATTTACACATATAATGCCGTCATCAAAGCCATAGCCAACTTCATCAATAGCTTCAAAATCTCCATATAACAGCTGCAATACTCCACGCTACAGAATTTTGAAATATTTATTTTGTAATATGCTTTTCTTATTAGGACTTTTACTTTTAATAATGTTCTTTGTATAATGTTATTGTTAAAGGTTTTTTTTTTTTTTATATGTTTTTTAAATGTATATAATTTTTTATGTATTTTATGAAACTGGCAGAAAGACCGTTGGTCAGGAGCCTAAAAAATAATAATAAAAAAAAGATATAATGCCCAAAATGGTATTTTTTGGACTCAGGGAAGTGTAAAACGCGAAGAATCAACAATATCTCGAAGTCGAATTTTTTGACGATTATCAATACTATTTCTCTTTATATTCTATACGAGAAAGTAATAAAAACCATTGTAATATTTTTGATTGTCGCGGGGTTCGGATCCCGGGCAGTCCGATGATTTTATTTAAGCCATTTGGACACCAAATAAATATGCCTGTCTTTCTTTATTAATAAATAATAGCCTATTTTAAAGGTTTTTTATATTAAAAATATTGAAAACGAATCTGATAAATAAAATGGAATATTCCATATTATAAATTTGAATAGAGCAACTAAAAAAAAGATTGAGGTCTGTTGATTTAATGATTAGTTTTAAAAGAGAGGTTGTTTCATCAGGGATTGAAATGTAAGAGTATTTAGATAAATAATGACGAAAGCATTTTTTTACTTTTCTCGTACCCTATATATGAAATATATAGAGAGAGAAAGTATTGCGATCATGTCAAAAATTCGATGTCGAGATTTTGATGGATATACATGTTTTGAGGTCCCCTGAGTCCAAAAAAAGTGGGTCCCGCAAATTGGTCTGTGTGTGTGTGTGTATGTATGTGTGTGTGTGTGTGTGTCTGTGTGTGTGGACAGATTTTTAGCATGAAGGAGTTGAGCTAGCGGATTGAAATTTTATATTTAACTTAGGTACCTTTGAAGAATCTCAAAATAAGCTTTTGAACAAAATCGGCCAAAAAGTACTAGTACTTTACTGATGTACTTTTTCAGTTTTTTTCGATTTTCTCAAAATTCCCTCCAAGGATTTTTTTTTAAAATTCATAAATGAACTATTTTTTAGATGCTCTTTAAAATGTATATTCTCATTTTGCCGTTGAAATCTTCTGAAGACCACTTTACTCTTGTTCTTCATAGGAAAGATAGAAATGGTTGTCATGGTAACGGAATTTAAATCTTTTTCTTTTTATTAGATTAAAAATCAATTATTATTTAAATTCCCATTTTTTTTTTAATTTATTTGTGTCTTTAATTGTTTCAAAGAAAACATATATCCTCTCTCTCTCACTTGCAAACATTATCGTCTCTCTCTACTCTTTTTAAATTCCCTTTCCACCTTATCTTCGCATAGGAACAATGTTAATTTCCTATAGGGATTTGTATGTTAATTTCGATTCAAAAGGGGGTCCCCTTTGGAACTTTTTAGGCATTTAAAATTTTTTTTTCCAATTCTTATGAAATTTTGTATTTATTTACGAATCTATATTGTGTATAAAATGTCCAAATATGAGATTAAAATTTTGAAAAATAACCATAGTTTATTTGAAGCAGTCAACATTTAAAATGCAAGTTTGAAACTAAGGTGCTATCGGAAACTAAATATATCTCGACACAAAAAATCTGGTGTGACCAGCACGGTGCACAACTTTCTCTTACCGAAGGGTAAGAGAAAGTTGTGTGCTGTGCGCCAGTCACACCAGATTTTTTTTTGATTGTTTTCTTTGGTTGTCTATCTAGAAATAACAACATACCCTTTTTTTTGAGTACCTTCACCCGCTTGCCCCCCCCCCCCCCCAGGCTACAGCTTCTTCCTTTCAATTCTGGCAGTCATTCAAAAGAAAAAACGAAAAACAAAAAAACTAAGCGGCTAAAAATAAAAAATTACTTTATTCAAATGGCGATTTTTAATTTTTATCAATTAAGTAAGGATTTTTTTTTTATCCAAAATATATAGAGATTTAGTAAATATTTATTATCATCCTGGAGAGTAGTATGGAGAGAAAAAATAATTATTAAGAGTAGGGTCAGAGCAGTGAGTGACTCAATCAATTAACACGACATATTTATGCTAAAAGGTAGATATTTTGTTGAGTATTAATCAAGAGTCGCGGGAGCGACTCGTCGCCGAGCAAGTAAAAAGCAAAAGAAAGCAAAGAAACTCTTAATACTACCATTTAGTTGATATTGGAATAGATGTCAATGGCCCATTGCATTTAGATGGACGAGTCGTCCCTAGACTATATTATCAAGAATGATTTTAAATCCTTAATAAAAGATAGGACGTGAAAAATTTTTTTGAGAAACTTTTCTCTTTTCTGGGCGAATATCTCAAAAAGTTTTTAAGATATCGGAGCCAAAATTTTTTTATATTAAACTAGAATAAATAAGGATTATTTTGAGCACGAATTCAAAAAAAATTCCAGTGCCAAACAGAATGGCAGAGGCTTAAATTTGAGATTTTGCCGATTTCGGAAGGTCAAAAGTTAGTCTCCTTATTTTTCCTTTTTTTTTTTTTTCATTCTTTTCTTCAATTTTTCAAATTTTTAGACAAAGCTACAGGTTTCCCTGCTGGACCGATTTGGATGAAATTTAAAATACAAATAGATACTATCAAAAACCCGATACCTTTGATATAAAATTTCATTTTGGATCAAAAGTGACTTTTTGAGAGGTATTCAAAATTTCAAATTTGTCCTATCTTTAACATGGCGAAAAGAAAATTCTAACTATTTTGCTCCCTGATGACGTCATCTATGAACATATCTATTAATATTAGTAATTTTCATCCCTAATGGAGAAAAAATTTTAGGATGGATCCCTTCAGATAGAAATAGATTAACGTGATAAGAAGGAGTGCTACCAACATAACAAAAATAAAAAACCTAAAATTTTACAAAATTTGGTGAAATCCTATGTTTATCGATTTGAATGGATACCAAACGATGTATTTACATTCTACCAACATAACAAAAATAAAAAACCTAAAATTTTATAAAATTTGGTGAAATCCTCTGTTTATCGTTTTGAATGGATACCAAACGATGTATTTACATTCTACCAACATAACAAAAATAAAAAACCTAAAATTTTACAAAATTTGGTGAAATCCTATGTTTATCGTTTTGAATGGATACCAAACGATGTATTTACATTCTACCAACATAACAAAAATAAAAAACCTAAAATTTTATAAAATTTAGTGAAATCCTATGTTTATCGTTTCGAATGGATACCAAACGATGTATTTACATTCTACCAACATAACAAAAATAAAAAACCTAAAATTTTATAAAATTTAGTGAAATCCTATGTTTATCGTTTCGAATGGATACCAAACGATGTATTTACATTCTACCAACATAACAAAAATAAAAAACCTAAAATTTTATAAAATTTAGGTGAAATCCTATGTTTATCGTTTTGAATGGATACCAAACGATGTATTTACATTCTACCAACATAACAAAAATAAAAAACCTAAAATTTTATAAAATTTAGGGAAATCCCATGTTTATCGTTTCGAATGGATACCAAACGATGTATTTACATCCTACCAACATAACAAAAATAAAACTCCTAAAATTTTATAAAATTTGGTGAAATCCTATGTTTATCATTTTGAATTAATACCAAACGATGTATTTATTTTTTACTGTTTGGAATGCATATTAAAAGATCTATTCATGGGATAACTTAATATTTAATAAACAAAAATTATTAAATAAAATTTAAATGTAATATTTCACAAAAAGAAGTGAAATCTCAGCCAAAAACATCGGAGATGCAAAAGGGCGCCTCGCATTATTTTTGCCCAGCGTCGAGGTGAAATCAAAAATGCGCCTCGCTTTTCTGATTTATATAAAAGCGAGGATATATGAAACAAATAAAATTCTGTAGGGGTTTTATTTAAGTGAAAATATTTCCTCGCTTTTATATAAATCAGAAAAGGGAGGCGCATTTTTTTGATTTCACCTCGACGCTGGGCAAAAATAATGCGAGGCGCCCCTTTTTGCATCTCCGATGTTTTTGGCTGAGATTAATAACACTAGTCGACAAAAATGAACTTTTTTTTCTTTCACAAAAATAAAGATATGAAATTCTAGAAGTATTTTTCATGCTGAATTCAAATATCATTTCAGTTTTGCCCCATCAGGCACAGTTTTAGAGATATAGCGAAAAATAGATTTTAATAGAAAATGTGCTCTAAAACGGCTCTTAGTTAGAATGTTCAAATTATTTTTAATGCCGCACCCCGTCAAATTATGCAGATAGTTAGAATACATATAAATTTTAAGTTTCAGCCCAATCGGAGGTCATTTAGACGTGCCGCAAACGGCTTAAAGTTTAGAAAAATCGAAATTTTCAAGATTTTTTTTGCTTTGGTTACCCCTAATACAATTTAGATATCCCTGAATGCAAAAAACATCTATGTACGATATTATATATTCTTTGGCTTTCTAAAAATCATTCATTCGAAAAAATATGTCAATTATTAACGAAATTATTAACAAAAACGTCAGCAAAGAAAAAACACCAGTACACTCACTGGTCGAAAAAATGGACTTCTTTTTCTTTTACAAGTATAAAGAAAGATATGAGATTCTAGAAATATTTTTTTTAAATAATATTTAATTAAGCTAGGGCTCGTGACCCGATGCTCAGAGAGGATACATTAGCTTCTCGTGGATAGGGTTCGCTTTATAATTCAATTGAAGTCCATTTTTTTCGCCCAGTGATTGTACTTGTGTTTTTTCTTTGCTCACTTTTTGTTAATAATTTCGTTAATATTTAACAGATTTTCACGATTGAATGATTTTTAGAAAGCCAAAGAACTATAGAATATCGTAAATATATGTTTTTTTTTCATTCAGGGATATCTAAAATTGTATTAGGGGTGACCAAAGCAAAAAAAAACTTAAAAGTTTCGATTTTTCTAAACTTTAAGCCGTTTGCGGCACGTCTAAATGACCTCCGATTAGGATGAAACTTAAAATTTATATGTATTATAAATATCTGCATATTTGTACAGGGTGTCGCGTTAAAAATAATTTGAACATTTTAAATAAAAGCCGTTTAAAGCACTTTTTCTATCAAAATCTATTTTGCTCTATAACTGTGCCTGATGGAAAAATTCTAACTACATATCTGAATTCAGAATGAAAAAATGCACTAGGTTCAGTAATCAGATTTCTTGCACAATAAATCTGGTGTGACAAGCACAGAACACAACTTTCGATTAACGAAGGTAAGAGTAAGTTGGGGCCCGCCGGCTAGTAAATATCAAATGGGGGTTCAGATTATTTATTCTGCAACCCAAATCGTATATAAAGAAACAATTGGATCTGTGGTAAATATTGAAAATTTTCTGTAAAATGGTGAAAAGTTTTAATTGTATCTGTGTGAATGAAATGACTAAAATAATTCTCTGGAATCAGATTAGATTAAAGATTAAAAATAGCTCTGTTGTTTAGAATGTCCAAATAATTATAAAAAAAGACAAAGAGATCAAATGTTGAATTGTAAAATGTAGAATGGCCTGTATGTGTGATTGTTTTTCATTGACATGTGCCTATATAGGTACTAAAAAAGAAAAAGATAAAAATTGTCTCCACTTTGATTATTATGTATATAAAGAATGAGAATATGCTGTTCTCTTTTTATAGGCCTGATGATGACCCTCAAGGTTGAAACTGAGACAAGCAGTGCACGCTCGGTCGCCAAGCTATAAAGTTCCTTGCAAAAAGAAAAAATTCGTTTTCTTACTATCGTCAATTCCAACTGACTTCCGGAAGTAACTTCCTGTTTATCCTGTATCAAATTTTTGGCCCATCATCCTTAAGAAAAAAAATTTGCCCATCCCTCGGATGTTCTCCTGCAATGCCAACACTAGGTGCTCAATTTACACATAATGAAATAAAATTTTAATTAGAAATAAAAAAAAAAATCTTGTTGAAAGTTCCAATGTCGTATTTTATTATTAATAAATTGTTCAACTATAATCTTGGCCTCCTTCTCAAATAACAACAAAAACACTCTTTCTAAATGAGGTAATAATAATTGAATTTATTGACTCTTTTAGGGCCGGTTACTTCACTTCTAGTCAACTAGTAAACTTATCCGGCTAATAGCAAATCATGGATATAGTAAACAATTTTAGCAACTTAATAAAGGCATCATTTATACAAATTTTTAAAAATTAAAATTATTAATTCAAGCAAATTAATTTTTTCACAAAAATTTCCAAAAAAATTAATAAACAAGGAAAGTGTTTCTAATTTCACCCATTAGTTAATCCTTATACCGAACTTTGGGTCTTTGCTAATTAACTACGATATGGCTTCTTATTTAATCATATGATTAGCGTAACAAGATGTGCAAAAACTCAAAAGTGAGTAGCTAGAGTTTATTTGAATTTTTTATTTAAATAACTTGGCCTTCCCCTCTCCTCGGGGTTGAGTTTTTAAATAAAGATATTTTATCAATAACCTTTTAAGAATCTCTTGTTACGTATGTTGTTAATATTGTTTTTGTTTTGATCTTTTACTTGTGTTGTTTGGTTTCAATTTTGTTGAGATATTTAATTTGTCTTTCGTTTGCTGTTTTTTGTTCTCAGACAGTAAATTTCTTGAGGGGGTGGGGGGATGACACCCAATCCATGATTGGCAAATCGTGGCCCTGCTTAACTGCAATCTCAGGGGGGGTGCCTGTTAATAAAGTGAAAAAGAAAGAAATGAAAAATGTATTTTATAAAATGAAGTTTCCATAATGCAAGGATGCAATTAAAGCCTCTTTTATTTCTTGACCTTCCTCAGGACGAAACTTTTGACCCAAAACAATAAATTGCATATAAAAAAAAAAAAAAAAAACTATATTGTATTGGTGATAGAAAAAGTTTTTCTTGTGCTAAAGACTTTTTTCTAATGTTATATCCAAAATTGATACATAAATTCGAAATATATGTACAGTGGGCGCGACAATTAAATCCCCTATCTGATAGGTTTAACCTTAAGTACCGTATATTATATAAAATATGGTAAATGATGAAATAATTTTAAATTTTAAAAGGTAAAATAAAATCATCTGAACCAGATTTTACGTTTTACCTTTTCGGTCATTTAAATTATTTCACTTTACACCATACTATCACCTTTACTATCAGGTGCCTTAATTGTGGCGCTCACTGTACATAATGACCACTAACAACTCCGAGGATGGCTTTGACCAGAGCCGAAACGTCAGCTGTTAAAATATTTTCTTAAAGAAAAAAATTCTGACTGCATTTTTCATTTCTGATACAAATTCCACCAGCCAAATACGCTTACACTTAAAAAAAAAAGAGGTACACATTAATTTATCTCTTAAAAATCTTCATTAGGGTTAGGAAGATGTATGGCAGCCAGCAAGTGATAAAGAAACCTTATTTGATAAAATAGGATGAGTAAGTTCAGAAAAGGGAAGAAAAATATTTTGGGGCTGAATAAAGTCTATTTTTCTTCACCTTCCTGAAACCTTATTTGATTATCGTCGACATTTCGCAATCACATCGATCCCATCTTCAGGACGATAAACTCTTATTGTTGCTTAGATAGATGCAATTATGGTTCATACAAAAATAAATGTTGAAATTTGCATATACCATTAGGATTGATTAGATTAGATTTTTTTAGATGTATATGAGAGTCTTTCAATCTTGGCCAGTGCTGTCGCTTCAGGCCCATTTGCCACAAATTAAAAATATAGCCCATGCGCCTACGGCAATTTTCTTATACATCTCAAGGGCGGATACAAGGGGGAGGGTAAAGGGGGTAATTACCCCCCCCGAGATTTGAAAAAAATACCTTTTTTTTTGGAAAAATGTAAAATTTTAAAAATTAATTTGATTTGTATTTTATTCTGGCAAACAAGTACAGAATGCGCCTTTAAATTACCGAAATTAAGAAAAAAATAGTGTGCTGTGCGACGGGTCACACCAGCTCCCCCCCGAGAAATACCTCTGGATCCGCCCTTGTTACATCTAATAGTGCAAATTTAATCAGTTATTTTTGTATGAACCATAATAATATCTAAGCAACATTAAGAGTTCATCGTCCTGAAGATGGGATCGATGTAATTCCGAAACGTCGACGATAATCAAATAGAGTTTCTTTACCACTTGCTGGCTGCCATACATCTTCCTAATCCTAATAATTACCACTCAGCCATCGAATTTCTTCTACTTAAAAATCTCCATACATGCCATCGAGGTATAATTGATGACATTTAATTTTCCCTAAGAAAGGACCGAAACGTCCACGAATAAAAAAAAAAAAGTTAATTTCTTCTTGGCTGGCTGCATTCTGGACAACTCAAATTCTAAATCAAACAGCCATGCATGAAAACGTTACCAATTTAATTTGCAAAAAAAAAAAAAAAAAAATACCGGTCCGCCTACTAAAGGTTAAATATATTACGATAAAATTTAATATAGCACCTTCTCTCTCTCTTAAACTATAAACTATTTTTTAGTATATTAAATTTTTTACCCAAACGTACGTATAATAAAAAAAAAAAAAATGAGGAAATAAAAGGGAAATATGCATGTATATAGAAAAAAAAGAAAGAATGATTCGTTAATAAATATATAGCTAGGAAATTTATGAAACAAAAAAAAAAAAAAAAAAAAAAAAATAGAGTCCATTTGTCCGAAGAGTTACGAGAACAACAGAGAGGGGCTATTATGTCTCTCCCCACACACATAGTTGTCAAGTATATACTATCTGCCTGCCTGCCTACGACGCGCTCTCCAAATGGCGATGATAAACATCCAACGCACTAGAATCCAACCAAACGATGGGATAAAATAAAATTAAAAAAAAAAAAAAAAAGGCAGGAATGAAATATCATCAGAGAGAAAGAGAGATCTAACTTATAATCAAGTCACTTGCAGAAATGAATTTTAAATTCATGGCTCTCCTTTTTCATATTTGAATTGTATTTCTTTTGTTTTTGTTTTGACAGGGGTCAAATATGACTCCTTCCCTTCTTAAGCCGGGTATCCACTACGCGCTCCAAGAGGACGAACATTGCCCCCCCCCCCCCCGGCACCCCCCTAGTTACGCCCATGCCTCTCCCTCCCCCTAACGCGTTACGTAATATGTCCACAACCCCTAAGGTATTTATTTAAAATTTATATAATATTCGTTTATTTAATAAAAAATTGGGAGTGCGGAGATTGCTAATAAAGAGAAATAAAAAAAAAAACTGTTTGAAAATTTTATATACAGATAAAAGGGAAAATTTCAGAGAATATAGAACGATGATCCTTTTTATTATCATTTGATTGGTTGAACGGATGGTTAGATTAAAGAAAAAATATATTCTTAATTATTCAATTTTAGTTCCATGTGAATATTCTCTAAGAAATTCTAAACTCATTGCAAAAAATCCGATGCGAATTGGATGCGCCGTTTCCGAGTTATAGACATTTGATTTATCAAGATTTTATTCATTTCCAATGTTAAGTAAATCGAGATCTTAGTTTGGCCAAAGGAGGGGAGGGTCGCGGGCGGCAGGCTCCCCCTCCCCCTCTGCTCTGATTGTCGCTGAGGAGAAAACGCGCCAGGCGCCCTCCCCCCCGCCCCCATTTTCTAAGAAAAATTATTTCTCTTTTTAAAAATAATAATTTAATAGCTTTTAAGTTTTTTTTATTGCACATTTGGAAGAATTATAAAAAATTGAACGAGAAAAAAAAATTAATTAAGCAATCAGAGAATATTGCCAAATACAATGATAGTTATATATTTAGTTAGATGTAAAATCTTTCAATTCTTCATCATTACATGGTTGTTAGGCTATATTTATTTGAACACAAGCGATATTTCCATCTTGTATTACTGTAGGGTAGTTAAATATCAGAGTGTAAAATTTAATTTAGATGAAATGATTTGAGTACTTCAAACAATTTTCACAAAATATTACTGATGGACTTTTTAAAAGGGCATCTAAAAATTTTTTTTTTAATTTTTATTTAAAAAATTTTTTTTTTTCTATATTTTTTTTATATATAGAGGAAGAGAAAAGAAAAAAAAAAAAGAAATATATTTAACTACGACACCCACCATTCTTCCTTTCCTAAAAAAAAAAAAAAAAAAATGGTGTTCAGAAGAGTTTAACGGGAAAAAGGGGAATATACATTTTAAAGAGAATCTAAAAAATAATTGATTTATTAATTAAAAAAAAAAAAAAACAATCGTTGGAGCAAATTTTGAGAAAATCGAAAAAAACTGAAAAACTACATCAGTAAAGTACTAGTACTTTTTGGCTGATTTTGATTAAAAGCTTATTTCCACGCCTCAGGGGGGTGTCTAACTTAAATATAAAATTTCATCCTCCTAGCTCAATTCCTTCATGCTTAAAATTGAACACACATAGGCAAGAGAATGTTAAAAAAAATGGGGGGCCGTGAGATATATATTTAAGCACTGAACTAAAGGTCTAAAGGGATGGATTTTATTATTTAATATATTTGTGAGAAATAAGCATCTCTTTGATTGAAGACAAAATATTTTGAAATTTTATTTTTTCTCAAAGGATTGAATTTTTTATAGATAAATATGCATTATTTTATTCTTATAGTTAAATAAAGTTTCGAATAAAATTTTATAAAAGCATAAAAAGATGAAATCAATCAATTTGTCAATTATTTCAAATGCTGGGAGAGCATCGATTTGTTTTTTCTAATTCGATCTGCGCCCAGAGTGCAGCCAGGGAGCCTCGCTTCACTCTCGTCTAGGCTTTTCTTCACGCGCACATTCGCTTTTCAAAAACTCGCTATATCTCTCTTATTTGTCGTTGGATTTGTGGAAAAATGCAAAACTGGTCTTTTCAATCAATTATAAAGCTATAGACATTTTTTTATTTAACTACGACCACATAAAATGGGGGTTTATTTATTGCCTTTTACATCTTAAAATGTTAACTGCCTCTTTCATTTTCTAATTATCCTAATTTATTGTTTTTTAATTAAATAAACACATTTAGGCCTTGATATTGATTGAATAACTTAGTATATAAAATATTCAAGCAAAAACAATGAAATTTTAGTCTCAAAACGTTCTGAAAATGATTAAAAATCGATTTTCCAAATTTATTTTGACATATTAATTTTTACTTTCTCTTAAAATTCCTTTTCTCAAGGTAATAGAAAGTTGTGTTCTGAAGTAGTCACACCAGATTTTTCGTGTCGACATATATTTAGTTCCGCCAATATATTAGAATTCAAGATGTAAAATTTATAGGGTATGGGACAATATTTATATTTTGTTGGACCATGGCAACCATTTCTCCTATCTTTTCTATGGAGTACAAGAGTAAAGTGGTCTTCAGAAGATTTCAATCACAAAATGAGAATATACATTTTAAAGAGCATCTAAAAAATAATTGATTTTTGAATATAAAAAAAAAACCGTTGGATCGAATTTTGAGAAAATCGAAAAAAAACTGAAAAAGTGCATCAGTAAAGTACTAGTACTCTTTGGCCGATTTTGATTCAAAAGCTTATTTTCACGGTCCAGGAGGGTACATAACTTAAATATAAAATTTCAACCTCCTGGCTCTTTTCGTTCTTGAGATATTTTGTTCACAGACAGACAGACAACCATGTCGCGAAAACCACTTTTTTGGATTCAGGGGACTTCAAAACGTGTATATCCATCAAAATCTCAACATCGAATTTTTAACATGAATCCAATACTTTCTCTCTCTATATATTAACATATATATAGAGGTAAGAGAAAGTAAAAACATTTGAATTGCTGGACAACTCTCCTTTGGTTAGTTTGGCGGGGGTCACCAGATGGCAGCATCATCCAACACTTTGTTTTGTCCCTGCACAAGTGGGAGGGGTGAAATCTTTCCTCCCCCACCTCCACTGGTCAGCCAGCCGCTTTCTCCCGCCTGATTTTTTTTCCTATCTCCAACTATAAAATCTATTTTTAAACCAACAATAAAAAGCAATAAAAAAAAAAAAAATTGATTAGAAAAAAGATCGACATAAATGCTGTCTCAAAAACATTAGCTCCAAGAATTAATATTCAAATAAGAGATAGTAAAAATTTATAAAAAATAAATACTGTAATTTTTATATGAATAAAAATAGATTTTCACTGAACATTAAATTAAATAAAGTAGAAAAATAGAAATATTCATAATACGTACGTATATTTAAAATACACAGAGCCTATGGAAATTTTGAAACAAATGACTTTTTTACTCTTAACTTATGAATTGAATGGAAGTGGTCAAGTTTGAAACTGATTTGCTAAATATATCTCGACACAAAAAAAATCTGGTGAGATAACTTCCTCTTACCGAAGGGTAAGAGGAAATTGTCACACCAGATTTTTTCATTTATCATCTTAACTAATTAAAGAATAGGAGATAAAAAAAAAACCCCATCCTTAGAGCACCACCATTTTTTTTCAAGCCCAGCTTAATATTTAAGAATAAATAATAAAAAGACAACATCTGATAGAGTTAATTCACCTTTGAAGGACAGATAGGTCTACATATAGGCGTAGCCAGAAATTTTTTTGGGGGGTTTCAGGATAATTTCTTCCCCCTCCCCCCCTCGACTAATAGGGCAGTATATGGCGTCTAATGAAATATTCGACTAGCCGGGTGGGGTGCCCACCTTCGCTTCACCCCCCTGGACCCTCCTCGGGCTGACTCTGACCCGCTCTTTCTTAATTGGACCCTATTATGCATTAGTGTGTCAAGCGCCAAAAAAAATTAAAAATTGAGTTAAGCACGGAATATTGTTTCAAATGCTATAATTAATAGTATTTTTTATGAAATATGTCCTAAAAAAATTTGTATTTAATGTTACTTGCACAATTGACAAAAAAAAAATTATATATAATCCAATGAAAACAAAAAATCTATAATGGTAATTTTCTCAAATCTCGGTAGCTGGCGCTTGACACACTAATGCGTAACAGGGTCCAATTAAGAACTTCAATTTTTCATTCAACTCGTTTCAGGCAATTAAAAATACAACCCTCTTATCTTAAAGAATTTTATATATCGGTAGGGACACAAAAAAAGTATCGATACTTACTGCTTTTTTTTTTTTTGGGGGGCCCCCCCGCCCTTATCGATACTTTTGTTTCCATACTTTATTCATATGAGTACTTGATTGCCGGTATCGAATGAAAAGTACTCATTCAAATATTTTTTCTTTTTTTTCGAAATCTTAGGCCATATAGACTTTAAAAGTTAGAAAAATATTTTGATTACGATTTTGCCAAAATTTTTTTTTGCTCTTGATATAAATATAAAATAAATAGTAAGTTTATATATAACAGATGGCCGATATTTGTGGGATAGACTTTATTCCATATTATTCCTTATAATTATTTATAAAAAATGGAAAATTTGATACTTTTTAATAAAAATCCTTTAATAACATTTCTAATTTAATTGCTTATTATAAACTGTGTTCACTAAATTTAAAAGTGCGCAAATATTATATTTCGGGGGAGACCTAGTCCAGCTGGGGGGGAATTTCGGGGGTGGGGGGGGCTTATATACGCCCCTGCAATAGTACAGTGGTCTTCAGAAGATTTCAATAAGGGGTCAAAAAGAAATTCAAGATATATGCAGCCAAAATTATTTATTTTATTGTTGCCGTTCCAGGCTGACGTTTCGGCCACTGGTCTAGGCCATCTTCAACGCTAGAGGCGAGAATAAATGAAAATTACAATTTCAGCGACACACATTCTCATAAACAGAGAAAGAATCTTTCGTTGTCCAATGAGCGCTCCGTTCATGTACATGGCAAGTTAAAATATTTTACAACAAAGAAAAAAAGAAAAATTTTTCTTTATTGATGATTGGGAAAGCCTGGCGCTTACAGATGAATGAGAAATAAAAATGCTGGAGGTACTTTCAGGCCAAATTTTAATACCACTATACAGCCGACGTTTCGGGGGACTCAATGTTTATTATAATGAGAACTCGCCTCGAATGCCTTTCTTTTTACTACCAGCAGGCGAAATTGGACTATATTTTTCTTATGACTAAACCGTTGAGGGTTCATTGTTTAAAACCACATTAGTCCTGATGAAGGGAGGCGTTGAGTCCCCCGAAACGTCGGCTGTATACTGGTATTAAAATTTGGCCTGAAAGTACCTCCAGCATTTTTATTTCTCATTCATCAATTTTCTTTACATTGTTGCTGTGAACAGATCAGTGTTTTTAAAAATATCACATTTGATTAATGCAAGCCGGATTTGAAGATGGTCTCGACCTCAGGCCGAAACGTCAGCCGTAAGGGCGAAAATCAAAGAAAAGTTTGGCTCTGAACGTTTTATTATTTCTCTAACTCCATAACCATCAAGCCTACAGCCACAGTTCACCTATTTAAAATAATAATTATCATAATATAAAAAAAATATGGTGTGACTGGTCGCACAACTTTCAAAATTAATAAAAAAATCTGCTTAAGTAAAGTAGGTACCAAACAACCTGTTTAATTATTATTTTATTCTAACAGGAATTTTTATTATACACGTCACTCAACACAATTTCAAAATTAGTTACTGCATTGTAATAATTTAACGATTAGAATGAGTATTAATCAATTAATTTATTATGCAAATGAAATTAGAAACGGAAGTCATTTATTATTTATCCATCAATCAGTATTCGTTTTAATTCCACACACACACACAACCACTTTAAACGTAACCTCTATCTCTCTGTCTATTTTATTTTAATAGTGAATTCATGTCAGGATTAAAACGAGAAGAGTTAAAATAATTTTTCCTGTGCATAAATGTTAATTAGAAAAGTTGTTCTATGTTGATTTATGGCGTTTAGAGTGGAGCAGCCACCACATCCATCAACGAGAGAGAGAGAGAGAGAGCAGATCCTTTATTCATGCCCAAGAATAAGTAAGATTCACTGATGCAGAAGCATCTCGATTAGGATTCCATCTACACTGTCATAAAAAAAAAGAAAGAAGCTAAAGAGTGAATTTCTGATAAAAAAAATCTGTTTATTTTATATAATATTTATATACAGTATGCCCTCGGGGCTTGGTGAAGGGGTTAGCGTGCGAACCTCGTATACCAAAAGTCGCGGGTTCGGACCCCAGGCAGTCCGATGATTTTATTAAACATTTGAATTGCTGGACAACTCTCCTTTGGTTAGTTTGGCGGGGGTCACCAGATGGCAGCATCATCCAACACTTTGTTTTGTCCCTGCACAAGTGGGAGGGGTGAAATCTTTCCTCCCCCACCTCCACTGGTCAGCCAGCCGCTTTCTCCCGCCTGATTTTTTTTTCCAATCTCCAACTATAAAATCTATTTTTAAACCAATAATAAAAAAGCAATAAAATAAAAAAATGAATTAGAAAAAAAAAATCGATATAAATGCTGTCTCAAAAATATTAGTTCCAAGAGTTAATATTAAAATAAGAGATAGTAAAAATTTATAAAAAAAAAAATCTGGTGTGACTGTCGCACCAGATTTTTTGTGTCGACATATATTTAGTTCCCGACAGTACGGAACATTTGAATGCAGATGTAAAATTTATAAGTATGGGAAAATATTTATACAGTAGAGTCCCGTTAATCCGAACTAATTGGGACCGAGGGTCGTTCGGATTATCGGGAAGTTCGGATTAACCGGAATTGTAAGCTTGAATTTTGATAATATTTCCTCCTTATACAGTTTATTACTCATTCATGTTGCTTGTAAATGCTTATACTATTTCTCTATTTTTTATAATTCGTATTTTTTAATACTCGAAAATAAAGTTCCTTTAATGTCTAATTTTCATTTATAGGTTCCTCTTAAAAAAAAAAAAAAATCGTACGCAAAAAGTTCGGATTAACCGGAAGTTCGGATTACCGGGACTCCACTGTATTTTGTTACCATGACAACCTTTTCTCCTATCTTTTCTATGGAGTACAAGAGTAAAGTGGTCTTCAGAAGATTTCAATGACAAAATGAGAATATACATTTTAAAGAGCATCTAAAAAATATTTGATTTTTGAATTTTAAACAAAATCGTTGGAGCGAATTTTGAGGAAATCGAAAAAAACTGAAAAACTACATCAGTAAACTACTAGTACTTTTTGACTGATTTTGATTAAAAGCTTAAATGAGTAGGATGGCAGCCAGGAAAGAAATCAGACAAAAATTTAATCATTGTTGTTTGTAGATGGCCGAGGTAACGTGTTATTATAAGGACATCGGCCAACAAAATAAATACTTTTGAGTATTATCCGTCTATTTGTAAATATTTCGATTCGAGTGATTATTAAAATTGCATTCATGTAACGCTCAGCTATTGTGTCATATTGAATGGGAGGAATTAACGATTTGCAAAACATCTGTTGATTGTACTGAAGATGATTCTATATCACTGGAATCGAAATATTTACAAATAGACGGATAATACGCAAAAATATTTATTTTGTTGGCCGATGTCCTTATAATAACAAAAAATCATTAATCAATTTTTATCTAATTTTATTTCGATTTCCGACTTTTCGGACGCAATCGCGCCCTTCCTCAGGACATTCGATAGTAAATGAAATACAGATGGACGTATTTTTTAAATTAACAATATTAAAACACAATTCACGGGTTTGTGATGCATTGTTTTGTACTGTATATACCGGAGAAAGGGCGCGATTTGCGTCCCAAACGTCGGCAATCGGAATAAAATTAGATAAGAATTGATTAAATTTTTGTCTGATTTCTTTTCTGGCTGTCATCCTACTCATATAAGCTTTTAATCAAAATCGGCCAAAAAAGCACTAGTACTTGACTAATGTACTTTTTCAGTTTTTTTTTCCTATTTTCTCAAAATTACGTCCAACGATTTTGATTAAAATTCAAAAATCAATTATTTTTTAGATGATCTTTCAAATGTATATTATCATTGCGTTCAAATTTGTTTGAAGGCCACTTTACTTTTGTACTCCATAGAAAAGATAGGAGGAATTGGTTGTCAAATATAAATATTTTCCCATGTTTATAAATTTGACATTGCCCCCGGCTTCGGCGTAGTAGGTAGCGTGCCTACCTCCTATACCAAACCCGCGACGCGTCGCGGGTTCGGACCTTAGGCAGTTCGATGATGATATTTAAGCCATTTGGATACCAAATGGCTTAAATAGAAATGCCTGGACCCCCAATGGATAATATATATTACAACGGTTATCGTCTAAAGTCTTAAATGGCCTGAGTTGCCGAAAAGACTGTGTGAATGTTTGTAGTGAGTGTGAGTGTGAATGAGAAAAAGTGTGAATGTTTTTATATATCATATATAAAAAAGGCCTATATAGAGAGAGAAAGTATTCATGCCAAAAGTTTGATGATGAGATTTTGACGGATATACACGTTTTGAGGTCCCTTGAATCCAAAAAAGTGGTTTTCGCGACATGGTCTGTCTGTGAACAAAATATCTCAAGAAAGAGAAAGAGCTACGAGGTTAAAATTTTATATTTAAGTTAGTCACCCCCCTGGCACGTTACACGAAGCTTTTGAACAAAATCGACCAAAGAATACTAGTACTTTACTGATGTTATTTTTCAGTTTTTTTTTTTCGATTTTTTCAAAATTTGCTCTAACAATTTTGAAAATTCATAAACCAATTATTTTTTAGATGCTTTTTAAAATGTATATTCTCATTTTGCTCTCAAAATTGTTTGTTGCACACTTTACTCTTGTACTGCATAGGAAAACGATAGGAGAAATGGTTGTCATGGTAACAAAATATAAATATTTTTCTATGTTTATAAATTTTCCCCCTCCACCCCCCCACCAACCCTTACTCTTATGCACCGCAGAAAACGATAGGAGAAATGGTTGCCATGCGTAACCAAAATACTAAATATTTTCCCATGCTTACAAAATTTTCGTCATTTTGAATTCCAATATATTACCGCTATTTAAAAGAGTAGTTGTCTGCCGTGCACACCAGATTCTCATTCAACTTCCCATCCCCTCTACTCCCCCCTCCCCTCCCTCTCCCCTCCCTCCCCGTCCGCCCGCTTTGAATTCGCTCCTTTTAAGAGGAGAAAGGGAAGCCATCTTTAGTTGGCTTTTGCCCTTGCGGTGCGTTTACATCTCCCCTCGCGTTTTTATTAAAAAAAAAAAAAGTTTATTTTTTATTTTGTGATAATCTGTGTCTATCAGTGTTTTAATTAGTGCTCTTGGATTATGGATTAGGATTAATGATCGTCATCTTCTTCGCCTTAGCCTCTCACTGTGGTGTCGAATCAGGATTATTTTTAAAGGTATTTTCAATAAAATATTTGTCTCCCTCTCTCTATTCTCTTGTGTATTTTAAAATATTAAACATTTTCTATCATATAATTTTATTTAGATAAATTTCATTTTTCTTATTTTTTTTATTAGGCCTATATAAATGCATTAAATGATTTTAACAATCTTCTATTAATAGATTTTATTTTATTTTCCCACTTGAGTGTCACTTGCATAGGAGAATCAAATCATACAACAAACTTGTTCTTTAGGTTTTTTAGTTCGAATTCTCAACGCTTGGTGCGTTCACTTCAATCAAAGTGTCGTTCTTTTTTTTAATACTCCACAATTCAAATTTCATATTTTCATAAAAAACAATGCTTTGTTTGATATATTCATATTGAAAGATATATTTTAATTTTGTTTGTTTTTTGTTAAACGTTTATAGTTAGGTGATAATTAGAAATTGTTCATTTTCTTATATTTTTGCACACCCAATTTTTATCAATTCAACCCATACAAAAAAACAATATTGTCAAGGCAAGGTCGGATCCAGAGGTGTTTCGGGGGGGGGGGGTAATCTGGTGTGACTGGTCGCACAGCACTCTATTTTTTTCTTAATTTCGGTAATTTAAAGGCGCATTCTGTACTTGTTTGCCAGAATATAAATACAAATCAAATTTTTAAGTATTCATTTTTAAAATTTTACATTAAAAATAAATTTTTTTTAGAGGGGTTCATTTCCCATCAATATAAATGTTACATTTAATTACTCAAATTATTTCGAATGTCCTATTTGGTACTCTTTTTTACTTTCGCTTACCTATATATTGTTTCCAAAATATCTGATAACGAAAAAAAAAAAATATTTATTATAGACAAACCAATTTTTAAAAAAATCCAAAGGCAAAACAAAATGGTAATAAATGGAAAAAGATAGGCCTATGATAAATATTCGAAAATGTATTTAAATTTCCTTTAAAATCCTTTATTTGAACATCTCGAAAAAGAAATTAGGGTTATTATCTGGTAGAGAGGGAGTTGGGCTATCTCAGTGGTTCCCAACCTTTTTTTGACCCATCGCCCCCTTTCTGGAGGTTGACTAACACCTATCGCCCCCCCTTTACATTTTTATTGTATGCCAAATTTTAATTTGAAGTAAAGTGTAAATTTTAAACAATTTTATTACCGTAGACCTATATACAGGGACGCAGACAGAGTTGACAGGTCCCGGGACTACTTAGTAATACGCCCCCCCCTCTCAAACAAAAAAAAAACTTAGTTTTTTTTTAGTATATAAAAGGCTATTGTGGGCTTAATGCCAACACTTTTTACTTTCTCTTACCTCTATATATGTATATATAGAGAGAGAAAGTATTGGTTTCATGTCAAAAATTCGATGTCGAGATTTTGATGGATCTTCACGTTTTGAGGTCCCCTGAATCCAAAAAAGTGGTTTTCGCGACATGGTCTGTCTGTGTGTGTGTCTGTCTGTCTGTCTGTGAACAAAATATCTCAAGAACGAAAAGAGCTAGCAAGTTGAAATTTTATATTTAAGTTAGGCACCCCCCATGAGACGTGACATGAAGCATTTAAACAAAATCGACCAAAGAGTACTAGTACTTTACTGATGCACTTTTTCAGTTTTTTTCTGATTTTCTCTAAATTTGCTCCAAACGATTTTTTTTTAAATTCAAAAATCAATTATTTTTTTAGATTCTCTTTAAAATGTATATTCTCATTTTGTGATTGAAATCTTCTGAAGACCATTTTACTCTTGTACTCCATAGAAAAGATAGGAAAAATGGTTGCCATGGTAACAAAATATAAATATTTTCCCTACGTTTATAAATTTTACATCTTGATATTCGAATGTACCGTACTGTTGGAAACTAAATATATGTCGATTCAAAAAATCTGTTGTGACAAGCACAGAACACAACTTTCGATTACCGAAGGTAAGAGAAAGTTGTGTGCTGTGCGCCAGTCCCACACCAGATTTTACTCTCTACCTATGTATATATGTAATATATATATATAGAGAAAGTATTGGTTTCATGTCAAAAATTCGATGTCGAGATTTTGATGGATCTTCACGTTTTGAGGTCCCCTGAATCCGAAATTCAGTGTGACTGGCGCACAGCACACAACTTTTCTCTTACCCTTCGGTAGAGAAAGTTGTGCACCGTGCTGGTCACACCAGATTTTTGTGTCGAGATATATTTAGTTTCCCATAGCACCCTTAGTTTCAAACTTGCATTTTAAATGTTGACTGCTTGAAATAAACTATGGTTATTTTTCAAAATTTTAATCTCATATTTAGACATTTTATACACAATATAGAATCGTAAATAAATACAAAATTTCATAAGAATTGGAAAAAAAAATTTTAAATGCGTAAAAAGTTCCAAAGGAGCAGCAAGTGGAGAGAGAGAGAGAGAGAGAGAACAGTGATATGTTTTCCCGAAACAATTAAAGACAGAAAAAAAAATAAAAAAAAATCTTGTGTGACTGGCGGCACAGCACACAACTTTCTCTACCTTCGGTAATCGAAAGTTGTGTTCTGTGCTTGTCACACCTGGGAGATTTTTTGTGTCGACATGTATTTAGTTCCCGACAGTACTAGAGCAAGATCCCAGAGCCCCCAGACAATACTCATTTTCTC
>JAKCPI010019823.1:0-13012 GCA_023213315.1 Euborellia annulipes | reverse complement strand
CTAGCCACCCAGAGCTCGCTACGCTTCGCTGCGCTACGCTTCGCTCACCCTGCGTAGCTAGCTGGGGGCTCCGCCCCCAGACCCCCACTGGGGGGCATAGCCCCCCCAGACCCCCCGTGTTTTTTTATGACTTTACGTCTTCTTATGACTTAACGTCTTCTTCTATGACTTAACGTCTTCTTCTATGACTTCAACTTCTTTTATCCACAATTCAACTTTAACTTTTACTAATTCATCTTTCACATTTTTACACTCTTTTAATCATTCATACGCTCAGCCAACATCCTGCACCAACTATTACCACCACCATTATATAATGCTGATATCAACCACATTTTATATCAAATATTAAAAGTTCAAAAAAGATTCATTTACATTCTCATTCTAATCATTTATTTTTTATCATTTACTAAATTTCTCTTTCTTTCTCCTTTCTTAGTTCTTTCTTCTACATTGAAAAAAAAGAAGACAAAGAAAAAATCTATCTAATCTAAATTTTTTAAAAGAAAAAAGAAAACCCTAAGAAGTTTCATTTTTATTGTATTTCCAATACATTTTCTTTCAGGGGCGTATTTAAGGGGGGGGGGGGCCGAGGGGGCCCGGGCCCCCCGAAATTTCCCAAACACATATACATATATAGGGATATACAGACATCAGCGCAACAAATTTTTCCGCAGGATGGACAACTTTGGTTCCGCAATAGAAAAAATGTTCTTCAAAAAATTTCGTGTGAAAAAAAGTATAGTTTCTTGAAAAAAAAAATTTTCCTCAGAAAAATTTTTGAGTTCGGGCCCCCCCCGAAAAAAATTTCTATATACGCCCCTGTTTTCTTTATTAAACTCTTGATTTAATCAATAGGTTCAATTTTTATTTAACAATAATATATTGTTATGTTTATAAAATTTTAGGATTTTTATTTTTTGTTATGTTAGTTGAATCTAAATAGATGAGTTGATATTTATCCAAAATGGTAAACAAAAGATTCAATCAATAGGTTCAATTTTTATTTATCATTAAAATATTATTATGCGGCGAACCCTCGCTGTTCGTATATTTCCATTGCCAAAGAGTAAACAATGAAAAATCAAAAAATCCACAAAAAAAAACCTTACGCTCCGGTTCGCCTCCGACGGGACGTCCCCCCTAGTAGCGCCAATAGAACTTTCTGAGATCTGGAATATCATTTTTCAATTAATTAGATCCTAGAGAAGCGACATTTTAAAATATTATTAAAATTGAGCAAAAAAAAAAACAATAATTTTAGGGGGGGAGGGGGCGTAGAGCGGAAATTATATAATAGTATAGATATAGATAATCAATTTTGTTTTATATAGGCTTATTTTATTTATATTGTGATGAAATAAGTATAAATGCCGTAGCGTAGTAAAAAAAAACCTGGTGTGAGTCGCCATGACGTCACAGCTAGTGACGTCATGGCTTGTAGCGTCATGGCTTTTTACGTCACGGCTTGTAACGCGACATGCTGATAGAAAAACCAAAAAAATTCGTATCGATATAATTTAAGTTTCACTTTAAAAAAAAATTCAATCAAACAGGTTAAAGAGATTAAAAATATTCAAAAAATCTTTAATGACGAAATAGATGGAGGATTAAATACGAGTAGATATAAAAATATAAATATAAATTTAATATTTCATATATGGAAAAATTTTTGCAAAATAAAAATAGCGAGGTCTAGATATTATGATTACTCTCTGTGATTTAATTTTAATATCAGGCCATTTAAGACTTTAGATGATAACCGTTGTAATTAATATATATATTGGGGGCTCAGGCATTTTTATTTAAGCCATCTGGTATCCAAATGGCTTAAATAAAATCATCGGACTCCCTGGGTCCGAACCCGCGACGTTTGGTATAGGAGAAATAGATGAGTTGCTATTCATTCAAAATGGTAAACAAAAGATTAGATCAAATTTTATAAAATTTCTGGGGTTTTATTTAGGCCCCTAATCAAAATTTTAGGCTCCGGTTCGCCTACGGCGAACCCTCGCCCTAAAGACATTCTACGTATTTCAATATTCATCAATTAATAAAAAAAAAAAAATTCAATCAAACAGGTCAAAGGGATTAAAAATATTCAAAAAATCTTTGATGACGAAATAGATGGAAGATTAAATTGATATAAAAAAAATCTGGTGTGACTGGCGCACAGCACACAACTTTCTCTTATCTTCGGTAATCGAAAGTTGTGTTCTGTGCTTGTCACACCAGATTTTTTGTGTCGACATGTATTTAGTTCCCGACAGTAGGGTACGATTGAATTCAAGATGTAAAATTTATAAGTATGGCAAAATATTTATATTTTGTTACCATGGCAACCATTTCTCCTATCTTTTCTATGTAGTACAAGAGTAAAGTGGTCTTCAGAAGATTTCAATCACAAAATGAGAATATACATTTTATAGAGAATTTAAAAAATAATTGATTTTTGAATTTAAAAAAAAATCGTTGGAGCAAATTTTGAGAAAATCGAAAAAAACTGAAAAAGTACATCAGTAAAGTATTAGTACTCTTTGGCCGATTTTGTTCAAAAGCTTCGTGTCACGTCCCATGGGGGTGCCTAACTTAAATATAAAATTTCAACCTCCTAGCTCTTTTATTTATTGAGATATTTTGTTCACAGACACACACCAGACAGACAGACCATGTCGCGAAAACCACTTTTTTGGATTCAGGGGACCTCAAAACGTGTATATCCATCAAAATCTCGACATCGAATTTTTGACATGAATCCAATACTTTCTCTCTCTATATATATTAACATATATATAGAGGTAAGAGAAAGTAATATAAATATAAATTTAATATATGGAAAAAATGTTTAAAAAAAAAAAAAACAAAAACAAAGAGAATAATCATAATATCAATATTTCATCAAAGTCAAAGAGTATGTTGATGGTGATGACGCAATTCGTCGGGCGCCAAAAAGTCAAAACTGTCACCTGTCAAAAAATGAGAGGTTAACAGAGGTTATTTCTCCATATTTAAGGAAAAAAATGTCCCCCTTTGTTTTGATTTTGATGAACGTAAACAAAATCTCAAAAAGTAAACAAATGAAAAAAAGTTCGTTTGGAACATAATTTAAGCCGGCGGGCCTGGCAAGAAGAAAGAACAACAGCCACCAAGATCAATGTTGTTAAGCAACGTCAAGTGGTACTGAAAATCGGGATAGGTGGCCCCAGACAAACAAGACCATTGAACGCCCGCCGGAAGCTATCGATACTGTATAATATAAATAATAAATAAATTTATGAGTCAAATGGCCTCAGCAGCCGAAATGACTTTTTAAATAAAAAAAAAAAAAAAAAAAAAATTTAATTGTTCAATATCTTTCTTCTTTTGTCGGCGAGTGGTGTTTCTCTTATAACCAAAACGTTTTGATTAAGACGTCTGTTATATTAAATAGAAGCCACCTTCCTGGTTGCTGTCCTCCAAATCACTTTCAAAAATTCCAAATTCGTTCATCTCGCTGGGATAACTTCTTGTTTGGTCCTCCTCTTTTCATTGAAGCGTATATGCATTCGGATTTTGAAGAAATTGGAAAACAGCAGTGTGACTTCGAGCTATTTCGTTCCAATGTTTCTTTTTTTTAAGGTCTTTTTCGGCATCTAAGGCCATTTAGACCCCATGCCTATTTATTTCAAATGATTTGTATAGTCAAATCAATTGGAATAAATTTTTCTCGCTTGGGATGGGAAGCCAGCACGCTAACCCCTACACCAATGCCCGAGAGCCGATCTTTGCTTGGTTTGCATATATATATATATTTTTTTATTTTATGAAACACATGAATATTGATATTCTTTAATTTAATAATAATAGTTTGTTATTAATAATTAAAATAATTAATAGCTTTTATTTTATTTTAAAAACAGAAATAAAAGTTTCATTTTGAAATTAATAAGTTTTAAACAAAAAGGGCCCTCGGGCTTGATGAAGTTGGTAGAGCGTCTGCTTTGTATACCAAGGGTTGAGGGGGTTCGGACCCCAGGCAGTCCGATTTGATTTTATTTAAGCCAATTGGATACCAAATGGCTTGAATAAGAATGCCTGGACCCCAAATACATATATATTCCAATAACGGTTATCGTCATCTTATATGGCCTGAGTTGCAGAAAAGACTGTGTGAATGGGAAAAAGTGTGAGTGTTTAAGAAAAAAAAAAAAAAAAAAAGAAAAAACCAGTGTGTCTATAGTTATGAAATATATATAATGGCGGAGTGTTTATCATGCTTTATCCAATCCGAGTCCTAGCCCGATCTCTCTAGGAAAAAAATAAAAATTTAATTAGACCTATATTACACTTATTATTTTTCCTTTGGACGATTTTATTATTTAATTGTTTTAATTAAATAGCTTTAATTATTCATAAGGCAACACCAAACTCAATGGGAAAATTCTGGATTTTCTGGAATTTTTTGCGCCTCCCCTTTTGAGAATTTGGAGACCCAAGTAATTTTCCTCGACCGTCCATAACGTTCTCTATAAAACTTCAAAATTTAATTTAAAAATGCCTACGGGAAGTTGTTCAAACAGAGCATGACAAACAACAGACAGACGGACAGACGACACTCCGCTATTATTATACCGGGTGGGCCAATAGTGCGTGGACGGAAGATTGTGGGCTTATTAACGGATATTTTTAAAATTTGTTGATCGCACATAATGTGGGGCCTTTAGGGCTACAAATTAAAAATATTTTTGTTCCAATTGCACCTCATATACAGGGTGGTCCATATCAAAGTTATGTTTTTTAAATGGAACGCCCTGTATATTATTGCATATTTGGATTCTACGGCCAATTTTAGTATGACTTTATGTCATGCAATGTATTCCAAACCAAACCGTTTAGCCGCAAATTGAGTTTTTGTGAAAAAACTGCTGTCTGAAAAAAATTGAATATCTCGCGAACCATAAAACTTAGGGGACTGTTCTTTTGTGAGGTTACTAACCATGAAATATACTAATGTAGGCCAGATGGGGAACCCGGAATTATTCTTATGTTGGGAGAAATGACCATGCCAATTTGGAAAATTTCAATCATGGATAACTTCATTTTTTCAAATGGAACATGCTACTTTTTTATGCCATGGGACGTGAAATTTAATTATCTTTCAGATGATATAAGGTTGTCTATATCTATCTTTGGTAGTTTTCTTTTTATTCCAAAATATCTGATAACGAAAAAAAAAAAATTTATTATAGACAAAATAATTGAAAAAAAAATCCAAACGCAAAACAAAATTGTAATAAATGGAAAAAATATGCTAAATATTCGAAAATGTCTTTTAATTTCCTTTAAAATCATTTATTAGAACTCCTCGAAGAAGTTCCGCTTGCTCACATTCGGATTATGATTTGTCAACAAAATGACGCACCTGCTCACCTGATCATAACCCTAATTTCTTTTTCGAGAAGTTCAAATAAATGATTTTAAGGGAAATTTAAAGACATTTTCGAATATTTAGCATATTTTTTCCATTTATTACAATTTTGTTTTGCGTTTGGATTTTTTTTTCCATTATTTTGTCTATAATAAATATTTTTTTTTTTTCATTATCAGATATTTTGGAATAAAAAGAAAACTACCAGAGATAGATATAGACAACCTTATATCATCTGAAAGATAATTAAATATCACGTCCCATGGCATAAAAAAAGTAGCGTGTTCCATTTGAAAAAATGAAGTTATCCATGATTGAAATTTTCCAAATTGGCATGGCCATTTCTCCCAACATAAGAATAATTCCGGGTTCCCCATCTGGCCTACATTAGTATATTTCATGGTTAGTAACCTCACAAAAGAACAGTCCCCTAAGTTTTATGGTTCGCTCGATATTCAATTTTTTTCAGACAGCAGTTTTTTCACTAAAGCCCGATTTGCGGCTAAACAGTTTGTTTTAGAATACATTGCATGACATAAACTCATACTAAAATTGGCCGTAGAATCCAAATATGCAATAATATACAGGGCGTTCCATTTAAAAAACATAACTTTGATATGGACCACCTTGTATATGAGGTGCAATTGGAACAAAAATATTTTTAATTTGTAGCCCTAAAGGCCCCACATTATGTGCGATCAACAAATTTTAAAAATGTTCGTTAATAAGCCCACAATCTTCCGTCCACGCACTATTGGCCCACCCGGTATATGGGGCATTAATTATATTACACTTCTTATTCCACGCCAACTCGACCACTTTTGAACTCGACCATTTTTGATTTGGCTGAAACTTTGTCATCTTTTTTTTACCTTATTAAAAACATGTCTGAGAATTTTTTCAAATTTTTTGACCTAGGCAAAAAAATGTTATAGCATTTTCAAAAAACATCGACTTTTTTTTTAACCGTAAAACTGACAAAAATTAACTTATCGGGACGTTTTTTTTTTTGAAATTTTTCTCTTTAAATGTACTTTTCAGAAATAAATATGACAAAATTTTACAGATTCATCTTGAACGTTTTTTTTTTTTGACATTTTCGGAAAAAACAAAAATTTCGGGATGAATGATACTTTTTTTTTATATAAAAAACTGATTTTTTCTACAAATGCTCTGAAAATTTCAGATTGGGATTATTTCGCATTCTATTTTTTTTTTTTTTTTGGAATTGAAATTTTTTTTTCTCCGCTTATTTATCATGACGGTGCTCTTAAATTCTTCCAGGATTGACTGAGATTTTAGAAAAATGAAGAAAAGTAATAATAATAATAGATAGAGGTGATGAAAATCGAGAAAATTCCATTTATCCCGAAAAGATTACAAATTATTTGTGTATTCAATTTCTGAAGAACATGAAGCGGCAAGTAAAAGGTTAGAAATCCGATTTTCAAAATCTAAACCTATCATTGGTACTCAAAAAGTGCAATCTGTTATACCGGGTATAAATGATTGTCTTATTGTAAAAGATTATTCAAATTCTACTAATCAAGAAAATGTAAATTGTTTAAACAATTAAAAAAATAAAGTTTTATTGTTTAATTTTATTGTACTTTTTTAAAGTCTTTTTCGGCATCTAAGGCAATTTAGACTCCCAGCCCTATTTATTTCAAATGATTTGTAGTCAATTCAAATGAAATAAATTTTTCTCGCTTGGGACGGGAATCAACCTCTAACTATTATTATTATTATTTTTATTTTTTTTTTCTTTAATTTTCTAGAATCCCGGTCAATCCTGGAAGAATTTAATAGCACCGTCATGATAAATAAGCTGAAAAAAAAAATTTTCAATTCAAAAAAAAAAAAATAGAATGCGAAATAATCCCTCTGAAAATTTCAGAGCATTTGTAGAAAAAATCAAAGTTTTTTATAAAAAAAAAAAGTGTCATTCATCCCGAAATTTTTGTTTTTTTCCGAAAATGTCAAAAAAAAAACGTTCAAGGTGAATCTGTAAAATTTTGTCATATTTATTTCTGAAAAGTACATTTAAAGACAAAAATTTCAAAAAAAAAAAAAAAAAAAAAACGTCCCGATAAGTTAATTTTTGTCAGTTTTACGGTTATTTAAAAAAAAAGTCAATGTTTTTTGAAAATGCTGAAACTTTTTTTTGGCTGAGTCAAAAAATTTGAAAAAATTCTCAGACACCTTTTATAAAGTATAAAAAGTTGATAGTTTCAGCCAAATCAAAAATGTTCAGGTTCAAAAGTGTTCGAGTTGGATTTTTCTTCAACTATATTTCATACTACTTTTATATCCAAAATAAAATATTACACTTAGATTCCATAGGGAGGAAAGAGAATCCAAATTCTGAACTTATTTGAAAATTATATAAATGTTTTTAATTGTTTGTAGATGGTCGTAAGGAAGATCAATTTAATTATAAGGACGGTCGGCCAAAAAATAAATACTTTTCCGTATTATCCGTTTTTACAAATAAACGGCCGACGTTCCTTATAATTAAATTAAATGTTTTTAATATTGCATAAAAAATTTAATTTAATGATCCCCCCCGGGAGGGGGCCCCGTGGCCGAGAGGCCAATATCAATATTTATAATTACCTACATATACATATACGTATATATCATAATTAATATTGAGTATCGCCTAAAGTTTATATGGCCTAAAATGCCGAAAAGACTTTAAAAAAAATATTAAAAGGTAAAATTTCAAGAATAGTGTAATAATTCAAATAAAAGTTGTTTGGAATACAATTTCAAATAATTTCATAAAAGGGTCTTAATACTATAAAGCTGATAATTTAAAAAATATTTGGCGTATTTAATTTAAAGATTGATATTAATATTTAATTCTTCAACGATTGAAATTAATTTTATATTTATAATAATAATAATTTAATATACCGGCTAATGGAATTTTCTTCGCTTCATTTTTTTATCTTTCCAATTAAGGCTCGAATGATCTCCAAAAATTGTATCCATCTCCTTGAATTATTCTTCAGACTTTAGAAGGGGGTCCCAAACTTCTACATTAATCATCTTCAACTAAAAGTTGGCAAAATCGAAATATTTTTCTTATAATTTATATATTCCAAAATATGAACTCAATTTCTTTTTAGAAAAAAAATGAAAATTTAATTAAAATATCTAAAAATATCGTTTTAAAATAAGACAAAACAAAATCGAAATTTTTTTTTTTCAATAAATATTGTATTTGCATTAAATTTTTTTTTTTTTCTTAAAAATGAATCTATTATGCGGTGTAAAAAAATTTATTTTCTGAGCCCAACCAATATATTAAAAAAAAGTACTCATAACAGGTATATAAGGCTCGAAATGCTAATGGAAAATACATTATAAAAATTATTTGACAGTAGAAATATAATTAAAAAAACATAGCTTTAATATAAATTACCTTGTATAAGAGGTGCAATTGGAACAAAAATATTTGAAATTTGCAGCCCTAAAAGCTTCTCATTATGCACAATCGACAAAATTTAAAAATGTCCTTTAAAAAAACCTCTTCTTCCATCCACGAACTCACTAATAGTCCACCCTGTATATAGTTTTATATATTTAGAAAATATGTTGGGTTATCGTTGGATTTCAATATTCTTTTTAAAGAGAAAAGTTGAAAAACAATAAAATATTTCTTAAATAAAATAGAATAAAATAAATAAATAAATAAAAAAGATTTGTAAATACCTTTTAAAAAAGAGAAAAAAAGGCGAGATTACCCTAATTACTCTGTACAAAATCGGTTGTTTTGATTTAAGATTGTAAACAAAACATTAAAATTTGAAATTCTAATTTAAAAAAAAAAAATACCTTAAAAAATCGTTAAAAAAGTGTCCAAAATTATTATATTTTATCAAAAAGTGTTTAAATTAAAAAAAAAAATCATCTTGATACGTTCTATATATTTAAGAAGATGTAAGATATAGGTACGAAAGAAATGTCCACCATTTTGAAAAAAAAACAAAGAATAAAAAATTTCAAAGAGTGTAAATTGTGAAATAAAAACATAAAATTTAAATGTAAAAAAGTCTTATTTGAGAAAGAATTAATACATAAAAATAAAAGATTAGTAATTAAAAAAATCAAGAATGATGGTATAAAAAAAATATTGTAAAGTTTAAGTCAGAAAATAGCAAAATGATAAGTAAAGAATCTATAGAGAGAGGTCCTTAGAGACGGTAAATGACATTAGAATAAACAAAATTTCAAAAGGTAAACATTGCAAAAAATAGGTAAGGAAATCCCTTTTTAGAAAAAATGAAATGATATTGAAAAAAAGTATGAATGAAAATAGATTAAAAAAAAAATAAACTTCGGAACAAAAAAAGAAAATTCAATAGGTTGTAGTCAATATAAGAAAAGAAAAGTAAAAAAATAAAGATGTAAACAAAGGAAAGAATCAACAGGCGGTTAAAAAGTGGTTATTATCTTAGTATATAAGAGACTAGCCACCCAGAGCTCGCTACGCTTCGCTGCGCTACGCTTCGCTCACCCTGCGTGGCTAGCTGGGGGGCTCCGCCCCCCAGACCCCCCACTGGGGGGCATAGCCCCCCAGACCCCCCGTGTTTTTTTTATGACTTTACGTCTTCTTTTGTGACTTAACGTCTTCTTTTATGACTTAACGTCTTCTTTTATGACTTAACGTCTTCTTTTGTGACTTGACGTCTTCTTTTCTGACTTAACCTCTTCTTTTTTTCTTTTTATTTTCACTACTCATACCCTGGACCAAATTTCTTTACCAACTAATTTTATTTAAAAAAAAAAAATAAAAACAAATTGTCATTCTAATATTACTGTATTTTTTTAATTAATAATTTACATATAAATGCTTTTTTTTTATTTTATTTTACAAACAACTTAATTTTTTTAATAATACATTTTATTTAGAAAATATCATTCCAATCTTTCTTCTTCCTCCCATTTTTCCAAAAATTCAATGTCTTCCAATGATTACATTTTCAAGTACCACTCATCTTCAAGAGAACTATCATCTTCTTTTTAACTCCCGAAATTTTCGTCAATGTTCATTTCTAGTGTCGTTTCTATTGGTTTCTTCAACTTCCAATTCATTCATCATTTCTCATGAAGGACTCAGCAATATTTTACATGAAAAAAAAACAAACAAACAAAAAACATTAATAAATAAAGATTAATTTTTTACATGTTTGTCATAGTTATAATTAATATTATTCGGTTACATGTTTTTTAATACCACAATTTATATATTAGTTATTTTTTAATTTTATCTTTTAAATATTTTCTATATTCACATTATTTTTCATTCATTTCAAAAAATTACCCGTACTTATTATAAAATTTTGCAATTTTAACGTCTATAGCTTGCACATTATTTATTATTATTTTTGATCGAAACTTTCAAATTTTTAAAAACAATCATTTATTTTTCTAAAACAAAATCATTCTATTATCAAAAGTTTTCAATATGGATATAAAAAATATTTCTTATGTGTCTTAACCTAACCATTCTCAATCAAAAAATATAAATTTAAATAGTTACACAAAACTATTCTTACCTTAAAAGATTTTCATCTGATTGATTCAAATCTTGTAGTCTTCATTTATAAGAATTCGTAATTCATGCTGGTCTCCTCCTCCCCTTCAACCAGCCGATCCTCACCACTGTAATTATTTATCTTCATCAGTATCATCCAGAAGTTTCTTTCGTCGATCATTCTAATAAAAATTTACAAAAATCAATATACAAAATAACAATATGCTGGTCAACTCCTACCCTTCAACCAGCCATCCTTACCACTGTATTTATTTATCGTCATCATTATCATCCAGAAGTTTCTTTCGTCGATTGTTATACATAGGCCTTATATGCCTCCATTCTTCGCAGTTTTGAGTCTTGTTCATCCAATTGTGCGCCACTCTCTTTAGTTCATCCTTAGATGCCTACATTCATCGCAGTTTTGAGCCTCATTCATCGAATTGTCCAAGGTTATTAAATATACAAGGAGGTTGCCTCATACGGAGTGAAAAATGGTGGGGGTTTTGGCAGATGACGTCACACAGTCCATTAAGTGACATTATACGTTCTGAGTGCTCAGAGTTATTTGATGTATTGTGCTTTTCACGTGCTTTAATAATTCGATTGAACATTATTTGAAAAAGTCATTGCTAATATTTGATGTAATTAATTAAATATTAAATCACATATAAAAAAAATATATATATATATTTAATTATAATCATAAACTTGATCAAAATACTTTATTTAAGCTGTGTTTTCATCTTTTTGCATCCACTTTTCTTTTGTGAGTTGTGGGGCTGTTTTTACATAACATTAAAGGTAATTAATGAAATACTAAATCAATTATTTAAAATATATATTTAATTCTAATTAATATTATTATTATTATTATTTGAGTTAATGCACTTTCTCAGCTCGAGCTGGAAAAATTTCACCTATCCCTTCGAATCTTATTTGGGATTAGGCTCAGTTGACATCGAAATGGAATTCACCCTGGCCCACTGAACCCATCAGATAACTCTCTAATATAATTTATTAAGTATGGTATTGTTACGAAGTCAAGGGGCGAAATTGTCGATATGGCAACCCTGCTGCGAACCCTCGCTGTTCATTTATATCCATTGCCAAAGAGAAAACAGTGAAAAATCAAAAAATCCACACAAAAAAGTCTTACGCTACGGTTCCCCTCGGCGAACCCTCGCTGTTCAATTATATCCATTGCCAAAGAGAAAACAGTGAAAAATCAAAAAATCCACACAAAAAAGTCTTACGCTCCGGTTCGCCTGCGGCGAACCCTCGCTGTTCATTTATATCCATTGACAAAAAGAAAACAATGAAAAATCAAAAAATCCACACAAAAAAGTCTTACGCTACGGTTCGCCTGCGGCGAACCCTCGCTGTTCATTTATATCCATTGCCAAAAAGAAAACAATGAAAAATCAAAAAATCCACACAAAAAGTCTTACGCTACGGTTCGCCTGCGGCGAACCCTCGCTGTTCATTTATATCCATTGCCAAAAAGAAAACAATGAAAAATCAAAAAATCCACACAAAAAAGTCTTACGCTCCGGTTCGCCTGCGGCGAACCCTCGCTGTTCATTTATATCCATTGCCAAAAAGAAAACAGTGAAAAATCAAAAAATCCACACAAAAAAGTCTTACGCTACGGTTCGCCTGCGGCGAACCCTCGCTGTTCATTTATATCCATTGCCAAAGAGAAAACAGTGAAAAATCAAAAAATCCACACAAAAAAGTCTTACGCTACGGTTCGCCTGCGGCGAACCCTCGCTGTTCATTTATATCCATTGCCAAAAAGAAAACAATGAAAAATCAAAAAATCCACACAAAAAAGTCTTACGCTCCGGTTCGCCTGCGGCGAACCGGCGGCGTAAGATTTTTTGTGTGGATTTTGATTTTTTCATTGTTTTCCTGTTAATGGATATCAATGGCGAGGAGTTCGCCGCAGGCGGGCAACCGTGGCGTAAGACTTTTTTGTGTGGATTTTTTGATTTTTCATTCTTTTCTCTTTGGCAATGGAAATAAATGGAACAGCAGAGCGTTCGCCGCAGGCGAAC
>JAKCPI010019822.1:0-20572 GCA_023213315.1 Euborellia annulipes | reverse complement strand
CATATGTTGCAATTTTTCAGACAATTAATATCAATATACCCGTATATACCTGGCTCCTAAGGATTGACAGGCATACTGACCAACGGACGGACACTTGATGTTCTTGCTGGCGGTGCTAGACATAGAAGAGAGTTTAAACTAGTAAAAATCAGATAGCTGTTGATTTTTTTTCATTTATTCCTTTAAACTAATCCAATTCCCCATTTCATACTAAGAAAGATATTAATTATGCATTGAGGGTCGAAAGTCTTTTTGGTTGCATAACTTCCAGGGGTTCGCATCTTCCGGAATCATATCACCATCCACATTTTTAAATGTTATCACTAAAATAATTTACATATCTTTAATCAAAATGATTAAATCAAATTTTTAAAAGTTATATTTTAGATAAAAAACTAATATTAGAAAAGCTTTTGTATCACTCTGAATGTTTGTCGATTATCAAGTGACGATTGGTCCATTATGCTTCTCCTTTTGTTTTTATTTTCTTCCTGGCTGCATGTGACTATTGGTCATTATAGGTCTTCGGACCTTATGCACCCATTCCAAAAAAAAAAAAAAAAAAAAAATTTAAAGTTGATATTTTATTAATTGACTCAAGTAGTAAGTCTTCTAATATTTGTCCCACTCTAAACGAGAGGCGTAGCAAAGACAGGGGCAGGGGGGGAGTAAGGTGTGACGGAAGTTGATAAAAATGCCAATCAAATTTCGCCAGTTTAATGAAAATTAGAACTAGAAGGTAGTTTGTCTCCGCCCATCTCTCTATTTATATGCCATTTTTATGTTCAGTCAAAAAAATTTTAATTTCATGTTTTTTGTTTTTTGCGTCAATACAAAAACAAAAACAGCTGAATATGTTAGAGAGACGGCACTAAAAACCGTACAAACAAAATAAAGGAAAAATTTTAATGAACACTGAATATAACCCACACAGCACGGAATATTGCAATCTTGCTCAATGTTGACAATATTGCGGCAACATTGATGCAATATTGCAGTTCAAACAGCAATATTGCTAGTTTGGAATATTGCCGCTGCAATGTTGCCAAGATTCGCAATGTTTCTGCAACATTGCTGCAATATTTTGTGCTGTTGGGGAAATAAACGTTTTGGTCCACTTCTATTTGTAGATATATTAAAAAAATATATAATATATATATATTTTCCGAAATATAATTTATGCAAAAGTAGAAGCTGTTTTCCCATGTCTCCTTTTAAAGAATTAAATTTAAAAAATCTGGTGTGACTGTCGCACAGCACACAACTTTCTCTTCGGTAATTTAAATTTATATTTTGTTACCATGACAACCATTTCTTCCAACTTTCCTATGAAGTACAAAAGTAAAGTGTGCTTCAAAGGATTTTAAGGAGCAAAATGAGAATATACATTTTAAAGAGCATCTAAGAAATAATTGATTTATGAATTTTAAACAAAATCGTTGGAGCAAATTTTGACAAAATCGAAAAAAAACTGAAAAAGTGCATCAGTAAAGTACTAGTACTCTTTGGCCGATTTTGATTAAAAGCTTCGTGTTAAGACCTAAGAAGGTACCTAACTTGAATATAAAATTTTAATATCGTAGCTCTTTTCGTTCTTGAGATATTTTGTTCACTGACAGACAGACCACTTTTTACTTTCTCTTACCCTATATATATGAAATATATAGAGAAAGTATTGCGATCATGTCAAAAATTCGATGTCGAGATTTTGAGGGATATACATGTTTTGAGGTCCCCTGAGTCCAAAAAAGTGAGTGCCGCAAATTGGTTCTGTGCGTGTGTGTGTGTGGACATTTTTGAACATAAAGAAAATGAGCTAGGAAGTTGAAATTTTATATTTAAGTTAGGCACCTTCCGAACTCGTGTAAATAAGCTTTTAAATAAAATCGGCCAAAAAGTACTAGTACTTTACTAATGTACTTTTTCAGTTTTTTGCGATTTTTTCAAAATTCGCTGCAACGATTTTGTTTAAAATTCATAAATGAGCTATTTTTTAAATGCTCTTTAAAAAGTATATCAGAAAAATTTTTCGTGGAAATCGTTTGAAGTACACTTTACTGATGTGGAAGCATTCGTAGCTTAGCGCCATCTATGAATCATCGCGTGGTCAAGTTTGGAACTAAAGTGCTAAGAGCAACTAAATATATCTCGACACAAAAAATCTGGTGTGAACAGCACGGTGCCCTTACCGAAGGGTAAGAGAAAGTTGTGTGCTGTGCGCCAGTCACACCAGATTTTTTTGGATTCAAAGGATTTCGAAACATTAAAGTAAAAAGTAAAATCCTCAAAGTAAAATTAATCAAAACGTTCCTACCCCCTCCTTTCTATTGGTGTATCCCAATTTCTTTTGTTGACAATCTTTAGGTCCGTCTCTCTTATATTCGCTCTTAAAAGGTTTAGTCTCTAGTCCATCCACCTGAACGAAACAATTTACACGCTAAACAAAAAAAAAAAAAAAAAAAAGAAAATATCTTCATCCCGGTGTCATGTCAATACAACTGCTTTGTGGACGCAAATGCCGTCCTGGACGAGCGCTGGCCAGAGATATGTCTTCACTTGATCGCTGTCAAAATTTGAACCGTGGAATCGAACGTGCAAATCTTTTCGAAGAACTCGCGCCTCGAATTCTAGTTGATAGGCAGGTGTCTGCAAATTGGGGGTGAAAAAAAGGAGACATCTCATTTAAAAACTATAAAGTAGCATATTAATAAACTATTTTTTAAAAAAGAAGAAAGAGGAAACCTTAATCACTTATGCAGGTTGTCATTTATATGCCAAATGAAATAAATAAATTTGATTAAGGTTTTGAACATAACCTCGTATTTTCAAAATATATCTGTCAAAATTCACTATGATTTTAAATAAATATATTAAATATATCTTAACTGTTAAATTTATTAATATATTAAATTAAATTAAAATATTAGCCTAAATTAAATTATTAATTTGTTTATTAATTAAATAAACCATTATTAAGATTATTATATACCAGGTATTATATTAAATATATAAATAGATTAAAAGTTGATTGAATTGAAGTGGCAGAAAAACGTCAAACAAATAGTAAGTAAATTTATTTATTTTAAATAAAAAAAATACTGTAGATTAACTGGACCCTATTATGCAATGGTGTGTCAAAGACCAAACATCGAGTTTTGAGAAAATCAACAATAAAGTTTTTCCTTTACATTGGATTATATATAATTTTTCTTGTCAATTGTGCAAGTAACATTAAATATAAATTTTTTTAGGACATATTTCATAAAACATACTATTATTTAAAGCATTTGAAACAATATTCCGTGCTTAACTTAATTTTGAATTTTTTGGTCTTTGACACACCATTGCATAAGAGGGTCCAACTTATATCAGTGGCGTCATTTCAACTTTTTCTTAGGGGGGGGCAAATTTTTTCTTGGGGGGAGGGCAAACATTTTTTTTTCTTAAAATTTACTTACAAATGGGTACTCAAATTTGGTCAAAACATTTTTAATTTAATTAATTGTTTAATTTTGTACAATTTGTATCCTCGCAGATGTATTTTGGAGTATTTTATTTAGAATAATATAAAATTTTATAAAAATCAGAGCCCTTGGGGGGGGGGGGCAAATGCCCCCCCCAAATGACGCCACTGACTTATATATTGTTTTTGTTTTTTTGTGCCACTTCATTCAATAGTTCGTCTAGAAAAATATATTATGCAAATTTTTCTCTTTTTTATTCCCCAATGGAGGCCTAGAAATACTTCACTTATCAAAATGTCTATATCCATCTCCGATCAGAGCGTCGATAAGACGCAAAGAAAATGAATCCGGATCAAAGAAGGATTCTCAGCGCAGCTCTATTCAAAAGCATGTTTCTATTTTCTTTGCTATGCTCTTTTTTTTCTTTTTTTTTTTTTTTGGAATGGGTGCATAAGGTCCGAAGACCTATAATGACCAATAGTCACATGCAGCCAGGAAGAAAATAAAAACAAAAGGAGAAGCATAAAGGGGAAACTCAACTGCGGGAACTGAGAAGATGCCTGTTGAGGTTAGACTTGAAAGTCTGAAGATTGTAGGTTTTGGGGAAGATAGACGCAGGGAGCTTGTTCCAATCACGGGAGCTCATGGGGACAAAGGAGCTCTTATCGCTTATCGCCGCTCCAACTAAGATTGATGAAGTGACGACAGTAAAGCATCCCAAACTAATTTCTTCACTCACACTCCTTTCTACCTACAAAACAGCTACCAATCTGATTTGTCTAGAAAAGAGATTGGGAGAGTCTCACCTGATTGACAAGTCTCCAGGAGAGTCGCACTGCTTCTTGAGCGTATGACGTCAGCCCTTGGCAATCCTTCAGGCAAGGGTAATCATAGAGAGTAGCCCAAATTTGTGAACAAACCTCCTATATACAAGAATAAACAGATTCAAATTCATTTTAAAAGAAAAATTAGACGAGGAGACTTACGTCGTGACTTTTAGTGAGGTCGAAACGTTCTGCCGTGAGACGTAAATACTCCGAGACGTGTGCTTCCAAATGTTCATCTTCGGGTTGTCCACCATGAACGTGAAGTACTCGGCGCACGTGCTCCTTTTTGAGTGCGAGGAGTGCGTGCGCCGACCGATACGCCAACTGCAGCCCAGAGTCAGTGACAACTCCGTCCTCGTGCTCGGACCCATCCCTCTTCCCTTAGTTTTATTTACATGCATTCGCATCGAGATACCCATCATTTTATATTCAGAAAAATGTTTCTCTTCTCTTTCTTTCTCTTTTTATGGTTCCACTCTATTAAAGATGTCACTTGACATCTCTATAGAGTAGAATACGTCTCAAATATTATCAAATTAAAGTTAAAGGGGTTCAGGAGGACTTAAAAAAAACTAGACTATTATAAGGAATTTTTCAATCCGCTTTTTTTTTTTAATTGAATTAAATTCATAAGAGATTATCGGGACATCGAGCTATAATTTGTTTAATGACTTATTAAAAATTATCGTGTTATCAAGCAAATACAAAAAAAACAATAATAATTGTCCCAATAATCTTTAATTTTTTTTAAATTTAAAAATGAATTTAACTTTGTTAAATTTACAATTTATTTTAATATTTTCAGGTGGTCTCATATTTTTGACTCGCACTGTATTTGACTTGGCTCGTCCACAAAATACAGTCAAATTTGATTCCACTATTGTAAAGAGAATATTATTCTAACTTAGTTAGATTAAACATTTAGGCATGACCTATTTACGTTTTTAGGGAGGAGGTTGGGTGTACTGTAAGGTGACTACACGCCCCGCTTTTTGGAGGACTGTCCCGCGTCCCGCCGATCTTTAGAAAATATCTGCATTATTAATTAGATTAGTTAGGAACCGACCGAAGTTTCGGTTTCGGTTAAAAAGAGTTTGAAAAGATCGGACGAGACTCGTATACTAAAAAAAAAAAGTCAAATGATTTTTTGGTTACGGGTTCGGCTGATTTCATTCCATTTGTCCCGCTTTGTTTCAATAAAAATGTGGTCACTTTTGTGTACTGGTAAATAAATCTTGAAGAAAATCAATTCTAAAAATCGAAAAATTAGAAGAAAAACGAGAACTGTCCAGAAAGTAAGTTACATTTTGGGATAAAAAAAATAACGGGAAAAATAATATATGGACGAAGTTATGCATAAAGGAACCAAGCGCCATTATGATCGAAATTGAGATAAGACCGCCATCTTGTAGGGAAAAAAGAGGGTCTAACTCTTTATTTAAATCACAAGATAATTACTCTGATCAGAGAAAGAGAAAGAGAGAAACATTTATCATTTCGCAACAAAACAACATAACAATTTTTGTATCAAATCCCATTAAAATAAAAATGAATTAATTTATTTTTTCTTTTGTTTTCAAATAACACTTAACTTTTATTAAATAATATCTTATAATTTATTTTTCAATTTTTTTTTTTTAAGAATAAATATAAAGTTGAGATAAGAATAGAAAAATATAGAAAAATTCAAGAAATTTTCTAAAAAAAAAAAAAAATTTCTATTAAGACTCATTTATATTTAGGAATAAAGGAGACCGAGGAGATAATCCTACAACCATGGGCGGACCCGGGGGCGGTCCGGCCCCCCTCACCCCCATAAGGCTCGTGCCCCCCACCCCCCAAGAAAAATTGGCCTTCCAGGCCTCCCGGGGGATGACTGATCCCATAACCCCCCTCCCAGCCAAATTCTCTAGTTACGCCCACGCTTACAACGTTTCGGGCATTATTTCTGAAGTCGCTATCATTGACTTTGACAAATACACAAAAACCTGATGAGAAACCTGCCGAAATAAGGATCGAAACGTTGTATTTAAGTTGAATTATTAATTACTAAACAAAAAAATATATGCCAAAAAATCTAATATTTTACCACATGTACTTTTTTTTTATTATGGATGGATTAAATTTGAAAATTGAAAAAATTAAAAACACTATACTCGCGGCCACGGAATCAGGCGGGTGAGTGATGTCCATATCGACAGCGGGAGGAACAGCGCAATTCCACTCGCCCGCCCGATTCGGTGGCCGTCACTATAGGTTGTATCAATAAATCTACTAAAAATTAACATAATAAGTACGTATTTCGACAAATGTGTGAATTAACAACCCGATTTAATGGTAATTTTAATAAATCTTTGAAATTTATCTAGGGTTTAAAATTTTTTATTAATTTTAAGATAACTGGGCCCGGGAGCCGTGGCTCAGTGGGAAGACATTAGCTTCTCGCACCGGAGTCCCGGGTTCGCTTCCCATCCCAAGCGAGAAAAATTTATTTCATTTGATTTGACTACAAATCATTTGAAATAAATAGGGATGGGGTCTAAATGGCCTTAGATGCCGAGAAGGACCTTAAAAAAAAAAAAAAAAAAAAAAGATAACTGGATTTGTACGAGAAATTGATTAATTGATTTGAATTTTAAAGGAAGTTTATTCGTAGATCCTGCAGGTCTTATTCAGTAAGTAGTATAATGTCACTCAAATCGCCATAAATCTAACCAAAAAAAGTTTTTTCTTAGTCTATATAATCTTTTAATAAATCCTTCATCTGTAACAGACAAGATCAGCCAGCTGTATCACAAAAAGGAAAAATTGGTGTATTTGTTCTAAATTCCCACCTCTAGATGATATCCAAGGAAAATTTCATGTTTTCCAAGAAAAGTATAGGATTTAAAAATTGCAAGGTACTAAATTAAGATTATTAAATTAGATATATTTAAAAATAGATAATTAAAAGAAATGTTAATTAATTTTGAAAGAAATTTTAATATTAAATATTTTTTATCAATTGACTACGATTTTATAAAAAAATTTTATATATGTTAACATTAGACAATTATAAATTGAATTTATAAAGAGATAGTGGCATGTTCAGAAAATATATAAATGTAGAATCTTTGTTACAGCCTGAGGATGGAGACAATTGAACTCCGAAACTGTTAATTACTGTACAGAATCCAGTCACTTAGCAATAAATAATAAAATTTGAAACAATCATTTGTTTTGATATTCCTGAATAAGACCTGCTCCAGATTAAAATCAATTAATTTTTATTAATGTTTCAACTGAAGCCTACGGTTGATAAGTTAAATTTAAATGTAATATATATCCAAGATGAGTATTTATTAAAACGAAGAGAAATTTTAAATTTTTCACGAGAATAAGACGAGGGAATTAAAAATTTCTCCTTTTAAGGAACAATGAGTCTTGTTTTATTAAAAATCTAAGTGCAATAGAAAAATGTGCATCTCGACACGAACGTGGTATTATTTTATTATTATATATTATTTTCCGAGTTAGTAAAAAAAAAAAAAAAAATTGACAGAGAAGCCTCAAGTGCGGCAAGACAACATAAAAAAAAAGAAAAGAAAAGGAAAAAAAGACAAAGAAGAAAGAGAGAAAAAAAATAATTTGTTTTTGTTTTTCTTTTTGGGTTAAAATTGAGATTAAAAATAAATTCCGGGCCTGCTCTTTGAATTAGAACCATAATAACAATAAATATAATACAAATTAATTTACATATATAATATACAGAAAGATAAATGAAGATGGATGGATGGATGGATATAATACAGAAACAAAATGATAAATGAGAGATAAATATACAAGAAAATGAAAATGAAGAGTGAAGATATTTAATATTAAAATATAAATATATCCATAATACAGAAGGCCCACTATCAATTTAATTCGTTAAGGGGGAATAGGACCGAAGGTGTTACGCATGTTTTTCCCGCTAAGATGGCGTAGTGTGTCATAAAAAGTATGCCCAAAAAATCAAGTAATTCAAAAATTTGCCAAGAGATGTCAGAATGGTAGCTAATAATATTTAATGCATTTGGTTGATTTTCATTGATCTTTTATGAACGAATACTTTATAAATGTTATTATATATTATGTATCTTATATAAAAGCATAAAAATATAAATATAGACCAGATATAGGCTAATACTATATCGGCTGTTAGACTAGCCTGCCATCTATTGCAAGAATGCTGAACTAATTTGACAGTTGGTTTTTAAATAAATCATCTAAGCTTCATTTAAAAATTTCTTAATTAATATGTGATTAATAATAACAATAAATTCATTTTTAAATTTAAAAAAAAATTAAAGATTATTGGGACAGATTGTTTTTTTGTATTTGCTTGATAACAAAAAATTAATCACGATAATTTTTTAATAAGTCATTAAAAAAATTATGCTCGATGTCCCGATAATCTCTTATGAATTTAATTCATTAAAAAAAAAACCTCTTTGAAAAAATCCTTATAATAGTCCAGTTTTTTTTTTAAGTACGTTTAAACGTCGCTCCTGAACCCCCTTAAGAGGCCACATTGAATCTTTGGCCCGAAAATATTGAGGCATTTTAAAGAATTTTTTTTTTTGAAGTTTTTTTTAATGAATTAAATTCGTGAGCATTTTACTTAATACAAATCTTTTTTTTTAAAATTATGATTAATTGAAAATGAAAAAAAATTCTATTATAATAATCGTAATTTCTTTTTAAATCTAAAAATGTAAAATTCATCTAACCTAAAATAATTAATTAAATTGGTGACAAAGTAAAAAATAAATTTAAGAATTAAAAAAAAAAAAAAAAAAAACGGTCAAATAGTTCATCATTCTTGCAAAAGATGGCAGGCTAATCTAACAGCCGCCATTACCAGATCACTTATAAGTCTATATTTATATAAATCCTATATACTGTTATAAAAGATATATAATAATTTATAAACTATTCATTATTAAAAGATCAACGAAATGCCAAAGTTGCTTGAGATTAAATATAGCCCTAGCTACCATCCTGTCATCTGTGGGCAAATTTTCGCTTATCAAGACCCTTAACGACATCACTTGGCAAAAACATGCCAACAACTTTGCCTCCTGATGCCCCTTAAGTTGTATTTTCCGAATACCGTTTATTATTTCTCCTACACATGCCGATGTTTCGGAGACGCCTAGAATAGGCGGGCAGAAAATAGCAAAATTTAAAATGAATATAGGATAACCGCGCTCTCTCACATTCTATAAATTCCTTGAACTTTATTTAGCGTGAAATCTGAGGTCAAACGCCTGAGAGATATGCTCAAATATTAACGAGTCTTGTAAGGTGGTTGCCTATATTTTAGGCTTTGGAAATTTTTTTTATAATTAAATATTGACCTTTCTTCTTTCATTTGTAAGAATTTATATAGTCATAAATTTTGTTTTCAGTGGGCCTCCTTTTTTGTAGAGGAATATAAAATTTCAAGACCTAATTACTCATTTTTGCAGATCCCTGGACTCGGTTTTTTTTATACGACCTCATACTAGAAATAATCATTTGCATTTATGGATATATTTTTATGGCTATGTTAGTTTAAATAATTTTTTTTTCTTTACATTAATTTTCTTGATGATTGAATGGATGAATGAAATGGAAAAAGAGAAATGGAAAGAGAAAAAGAGAGAGAAGTTAAGGAATAAAATAAAACTTTAATTTGTAGAAATCCTCCTGAATATTGTTTTTGACAAGATGATTTAAATAATAAATAAAATATGTTCTTTTTCAATCCAAGACAGAAATTACAATAATTAATTGAAATTATTATATCAGGATCCCCGTTTATTTAACCGAAGTACTTCCGAGCACGAAGACACACACACCTCATACCCAACCGACCTCAGGCCGTAGCCATCTACCGGCACCCCGTGAAGTTACATTATTTCCCATCTATAACTCCTCCTCCTGGTTTTCCCGTATTTCTACTATGGCTCGGTGGTGATGACGGACCTGGCCTGCGTTGTAGCTAACAAGCAAATTTTGGGAGTTTCCAGCGGCCACAATTTTGAAGCTATCGACCTCAAATTTTTTTCAAATTAAAGCTATTTAAAATATCTACAACTTATAGAAGCCTTTTTTTTGATTTTAGAAAAAATAAAATTTTTTTTTAGATTAATCGCATTAAAATAAAAGATATTTTAAAAAATCCGCTCTATATCTTATAGATAATTAAATTAGTAATCATTGTGTAAAAAAATAATTAATTTTTTACCCTTAACTAATTAGCTGGAATCTTTCAAATGAAATGGAATAAATCCCTTGTATCCCTATGGGAAAAACTAACGCCATCTTTTGCCGCCTCAAGTCAATCGTCTTCTAACGGTTTTTCGAGACGCGCACCTTAAGAAAAAGTCTGTTTCAATTGCTATATTTTTTTAAAACTATTTTTATGTACTTGTCTAAAATTTTATTTGTAATTACTATTTTCTCATGTATTTTTCATAAGAGGTAATGGGGTAATCAGCACTTGCCCAATTATAATTTAATAAATCAAATCAAATCCTGCATTCATTTCTAGCTAATGAACTAATCCTCATTTCTGGTTCCTTTCATTCAAACTCTTCTATGCTAGGGAGGATGTCCTAGTTTGAGGAGGGACTCCCTCAGAAGAATGAATCACTGAGGAGGGAACCTTCTACAAGGCCCTTTCACAGGACGGGTTGCCAGAGCTGTGACAAGATCCAATATTCCCTATTCCAATCCAGGATTTTTTTTTACATTAAATAAAATATTTATTTTATTCCATGTCATTATATAAAATAAAGATGATTTATGATAAAGGCTAAACTTTTTGCAACAGGAAGTGTTTTTTTAATTAACATTCAAGTAAATTATGTTTTTATTAAATGAATTTAATTCATTCTTTTATGTTGAAGCAATAATGAAATTCTTCTGCTAAATTAATTATACTTTCTAAAATCCGTTAAACCGTATAATTTCTCGGCCCTAGTCTTAAGTTTTTGATTCTCTAATAAACTTTTAAACGAGCAATGTACCAATGCTCGAAAAGAGTTGTAACAAATTATAAACCATTTCCGGTATAAAAAATAAATAAATTGCGCTAGGTCTTCGAGTATTAGTAATTTAGTGATGTGCTTTTTTTTTATTTTATCAAAAAAAAAAAAAAAAAAAAAAAAAATCATCGAGCAGAAGCTCAATCAGCTCGGAAATAAGAATAAAGTGCGTTCCGAATAACTAAAAGTTTAACCTTATTTAAGTACTTATATTATAGTATTATAATCAATATCGTCTCTAGTTAGTGTAAATGCGACAACCACAGGGCTTGGGGTTCCTAAAAATTTGTCTTATTTATTCGATGACCCTCCTAAATGTTTTCAATATAAAAAGTAGGAAAGAATTTACAGTAGTAAATTCAAAGGGACGCTCTCACTGTGGATTTTCTTAAAACATTAAACATTTTAATAGCAAATAGAATAAGTTGAAACAATAAAATAAATTTTTATTTTAGAATAATTTACAATTGAGTAAAAGAAAATTTCCTCAAACAGGCACTTGTTTTTCTTAAATATTAAAAAAAAAATTGAGAGGTTAAAAGAGGTTAAGTTATTCTTTAAGAAAAACCAGTGCCTGCTGGAGGATTTGTTTGCATTCATAGAATACACAAATTCAAAGAATACATAAATATTTCTCTATACATTTCCTATGGGAGAAATCGTAACTTTAAGAATTCATAACTCAAAAATTGGAAGTGTTAGGGACCAAAACGTATTTTTCCTGAACCAGTTTTTTATGTTGAATACGTATATGTAATTATTATTTTCCTACGACTTTTAGACAGGCCGTACTTTTTATGCGTACAGACGGACAGACATACAGACACCGGAATCTCTGCATAAACTCTCTCTATTAATACTACGTACAGTAAGAGCTAAAAAGAAATGTTTATTATTTAGGATGAAAGCTTAGATGAGGTGACTTTTGAAGATAGAGATACATCTTCTGTGAAAAATCCTGACGTTGTTCTTCATCGACGTGTGACTGAACGCACATCTTACTAGAGAAGAATCCGGATAATTTGAATGGTCACGGTACCGATGGGTTGGTACGAATTATTGGGAATAAAAAAATTAAAAAACGTATTAATGTGAAGACTAAATTGTGGAAAGGAAATAAAAAATGTAAGAGAGCTCTCAATTTCTCTCTATCCTCTTCTCATTTCCTTTCAGTGAAAAGTAAAACAAATTAGGGAGAAAGACTTGTCTCTCTCCTTCCCCCTCTTGAAAACAGTACGATCTAACGAGCTTTTTAGGCTTCAAATACGAATTTTAAGCATAAAAATAATTCGAATTACCGAGGGATCTCAAATGCATTGTTTTTATACCAGTTATCGGGACGAGCAAATTAAACGAACTGTATGTATATCATTTGTTAAAAAAAAAGTCGCTCATTACTAAGGACGCTTTTGATTATAATTGATTTTGTAAAATAATAGATTGAAATAAGAATATGTTTGTATTTTGTGTGTGTAAATAATAAAGAAAAAGATTGAAATAGAGAGAAAGAAAAAAAAGAGAGAGACGAGAAGAGACGTCACTCTCAGACCACTCGACTCACCACGATGACGGAAAACAAGATTTTAGACTTAAGTTCGGTGGCGCCGTCGAGGGCGGCTAAGCGATCCAATGAGTCCAGGGTATCAACCCGGGCACGATGATACAATTGGGCATAGGCATGGACCATCGCCATCGGGGTGTTCTTTGTGCTTAGAGTTCCAGTCATCGTCGTTGGTGTAGTGGAGGTTGTTGTCGAAGATGGGGGCGTTGTTGATGCCATTCGAGATGCCTGCTCCAACCTTAAACAAAAATTATATCCACTTTACTACTATTTCCTTTCATTTAAGGTGTGCGTCTCGAAAAACCGTTAAAACACGATTCAGTACCGAGTTACTCGAGGCGACAAGAGATGGCGTTAGTTTTTCCCATAGGGATATAAGGGATTTATTCCATCTCATTTGAAAGATTCCAGCTAATTAATTAAAGAGATCAGGGAAAATTAATTATTTTTCAACACAATGATTACTAATTTAATTATCTATAAGTTATAGAGCGGATTTTTAAAAATATCTTTTATTTAATGCGATTAATCTAAAAAAAAAAATTATTTTTTCGAAAATCAAAAAAAGGACTTCTATAAGTTGTAGATATTTTAAATAGCTATAATTTAAAAAAAATTTGAGGTCGATAGCTTCAAAATTTGTGGCCGCTGAAATCTCCCAAAATTAGCACCCCGAGACGCGCACCTTAATAAAAACTAGCCAGGGGGACTTCGTTCTAAGCTGGCTCGGGCCCGCCTGCGGAGGACCCTCGCCTTTTCTTAAATCAAGTGCCAGAACTTTTCAGTCAACTCATTGCGGTCAATTAACAATAAAAATACTTATCTGTCTTATAAAATAAACACTCTCTTATCTTAAAGGGGATCTAATATTTAGTCTATATAATGGCGGAGTAATCCATCTGTCTTGATCCAATCCGAATACTATCCAATCCCCGATCTCTTTAAGCAAAAAAAAAAAAAAATTAAAAATTTAATTATATAACAATTTTTATTATTTTTCAATTGGGAGGTTTAATTATTTAATTATTTTTATTAATTGGCTTTAATTTTTCTTGACTTTAATTTTTCATAGAAAAAGACAAACCCCCCCAATGCTGCCCCCGGGGCTTGGTGTAGTAGGTAGCGTGCCAACCTCGTATACTAAATGTCGAGGGTTCGGACCCCAGGCAGTCCGATGATTTTATTTAAGCCATTTGGATACCAAATCCTCGTTACCTACCTGTCTTGTATTTGTCGTTCCCGATTTCTTGATGCAACTAGTTCCTGTCTGAGTCTATCCACGGTCTCCTGAAGGTTTGCCAACTCCACCGAGGAGGGGTTCACCTGAAGAGATGCTCGGGGCTCACAGGAACCACAACACGAAATACTCGTACCTATTAATAAATAACAAAGAGTAATCAACATTTCAGCAAAAAGGACTTTTAATAAAATAAAAAAAAAGCCCTCGGGGCTTGGTGTAGAGGTTAGCGTGCTAACCTCGTATACCGAACGTCGCGGATTCGGACCCCAGGCAGTCCGATGATTTTATTTAAGCCAATTGGATACCAAATGGCTTAAATAAGAATGCCTGGACATGGATATATATGTATATTAAATCAATAACGGTTATCGTGAATGTCTTATATGGCCTGAGTTGCCGAAAAGACTGTGGGAATGTGTGTGTAGTGTGAGTGAGAAAAAAGTGTGAATGTTTAAAAAAAAAATAAATAAATAAAAAATAAAAAAAACAGGTACTTGAAGAAATAATAATTTTTATTATGTTAAATAATCTTTTTTTTAGCCATATCGAAATGTTTCGATCTTCTCAGGTACTATATATATAATTTTATAATTAATATACCAGTATATAAATTTATATTTTTTTTTATATATACAATAAAGTGTGTGATGATACATGGGCGTACCCAGCGAGGGGCAGGGGTGGGGGCAGCTGCCCCCCCCCCCCTAAAAGCAACAAAAAAAAAAACTAAATGTTTATAAAGTGATGAAACGAAACAAAATTGGTGGATGGCGACGGGGAATGATTTTTTTTGTTAGGACTCGAGGGTTTTTAGGCCTTTTAATTCGAAGGCTTTATCTCTCTATATAAAAAATAGCTATGTCACAATCTGGACGAAATGATCTGTCCCCCCCCTCCCTGGACAACCATGATCTGACCATGCCCCCCTAGATTTGATCCTGGGTACGCCCATGTGATGATACTCTATCGGGAAATATTGAAGGTATCAATCTCTCTTGTAAACTGTAAAATTTTTACTAATAAAATTTTTTTCTCAATCTCCATAAACTTTATTTTGTAAAATTCCTGACGAAAAATATACTTATTACCGAAGACCTGAAGATTGTCGAAAACCTCTCGACGTTGCCTAAAAAAATCTAAATGCCCGTTCGTTTGTCAATTTCCTGTTGGGATTTCGAAATGAAATTTAGGGCCTATAACTTTTTGAGTTATTAATTGTTGTGGTTATTTTTCTCCAGTAGAAGGATATTCAAGAGTATGAATGGTTCAAATTATTAATTCAAATTCAAAGTGGACCTTCTAAAGATTACAGGTAAAGGAAAGCTCGAAGCTGCCCGAGCCTGATATGAGGTCCATAAAAAAACAAAATAGAGAGAATAGCAACCATTTTGATTGTGAAAAAAATATTTGTAATTTTATTAAGGGGGTTCAGGAGGTACTTTAAAAAAAAACTAGACTATTATAAGGAATTTTTCAATGCGTTTTTTTTTTAAATGAATTAAATTCATAAGAGATTATTGAGACATCGAGATATAATTTCTTTAATGACTTATTAACAAATTATCGTGATTAATTTTTTTGTTATCAAGCAAATACAAAAAAACAATCTGTTCCAATAATCTTTAATTTTTTTTAAATTTAAAAATGAATTTATTGTTATTATTAATCACATATTAATTAAGAAATTTTTAAAATAAGCTTAGATTTATTTAAAAACCAACTGTCAAATTAGTTCAGCATTCCTGCAATAGATGGCAGGCTAGTCTAACAGACGATATAGTATTAGCCTATATCTGGCCTAAATTTATATATTTTTATGCTTTTATAAAAGATACATAATATATAATAACATTTATAAAGTATTCATTGTTAAAAGATCAATGAAAATCAACCAAATGCATTAAATATTATTAGCTTATTTTAATTTTATCTAAATAATTAATTAAATTGTTAGTTGATCGATTAATCATTTCTTGAGAGTAGAAAGAGAGAGAGAGAGAGAAGAGGATGGCCTCAAAATAAGAAAATTTCACTTCACCTAATTTCTGATGGGTGACGACTGGCGGTGTCGTTGAAGGTGCCAAGGAACTTGGAGGACTTTCCGAACCTGAACTTTGTCCAGCCACAAGTTGTGGATGAAGAAGTACTGAAGTACGCACTGAGCCCTTTGAACTTGACCGAACTAAAAAAAAAAATCAAATGAGTTTAAGCGGCGTATACTCCGGAGTGTAGAACAACAGCCAGTCTCTAATATCGTGCAGATGCCAATTATCGCTGAACCTCCCCCAGTAGTGAGTCAGGGGCGGCTTTAGGATGAAGATATTGGGTAGGCAACCTTCCGGGGTGTCAACATTTTTAATTAAAGTTATTGTTTTGTGAAATAAAAACGACAAAGTTACAATGTTTAAATAATTGTGATAATTATAATTATTTTATTTAATTATGAGCTTATGCCAAAACCGACATTATTATTGGGTAGGCAGTTGCCTACCCTGCCTAGCCGCTAAAGCCGCCCCTGTAGTCAGTGATAATTAAAAATTAAAAAATATGGTGTGATTGCACACCACTTTCTCTTTCCTTGGATAATTGAAGTTGCCAAAAATACTTTTTTTTTAGACTTTTACGATATTTAATATTATATCTCTTCCGTCATTAGTGTCAGTTGTGGTTACTCTGAGTAACTTTCATGGGAGTAATACTGAGGTAGTACCCAATTACTTCCTCAGGAGGAGGCATCTCAGATAGAGTTGGATAATTTTTTGCCATGAGGTGGATTTGAACTCGAGTTGTTTTCAACTCAGGGTTATAAGCTTAACTGCTTTATCCCCTCGGCTAATCGCCTCCTCTCAATATATTATATAATGACGTTATATTAGGGCGTCCAGGCCACATTTACATAACTTAAATCAATGTTGTTTTATACAGGGTGTCCCAAAAAATAGTGCCAAGCGGAAGTCGAGAGATAGAGCACCCCTTGGGGTACCCGTATCACCACCATATATGTTATGCGATTTTTTATAGTTTTACTTTCTCTTACCTATATATCATGTTAATATATTAGACCGAGAAAGTATTGGATTCATGTCTAAAAATTCGATGTCGAGATTTTGATGGATCTTCATGTTTTGAGGTCCCCTGAATCCAAAAAGTGGTTTTCACGACATGGTCGGTTTTTAGAAGAGCATCTAAAAAAATAATTGCGCATTTTTGAATTTAAAAAAAAAATCGTTGGAGCAAATTTTGAGAAAATCGAAAAAAACTGAAAAAGTACTAATCAGTAAAGTACTAGTACTCTTTGGCCGATTTTGATTAAAAGCTTTTTTTTTTTGAGTTAGTGAATTTTTGAGAATTTTCGACCTGAACAACTTTCTTTTTTTTTAATTCAATAAGTTTTTACTTTTTTGTTTTATAGGTGATTTTCTTCAATTTTTATTTTCTCTTACCTATATACAGTATGTATGTGTTGTATATAGAGAGAAGATATTTTGGTTTAAATAAAGACATAACCCCTAAATAGCCCTCTGTAGCCGAAGAGGCTTATTCTAAAATGCACCTGTCACGGAATACAAAATTCGAATTTATCCTCAGGAGCGGAAAGGGAAATAAAAAAAAACATCTCCCCCTTCCTCCCGACAACAATTATTTATTTTAATATAATTATGCAAATTAAAAGCAAGCAATGAGTGAGCGACCTAAAAAGAAAAAGTAATTTATTTGCATTTTTTTTTTTTAATCCTGTGAAAGTACTACTTAAATATTATTTATTTATTTAAAGAGACATCGTTATGAATAAAAAAAAAAAAAATCTATGAACTTTGAATAAATATCAATCAAAAATACTTATATGTAATGTGAAAGTAAAGAAAGTTACCTGAACGCGTAAGGAAATTATATCTGGCTCGTTTGCTGACGTACGGCGAATTACCGGACATCATAATTGCAGAATCAGAGTCTGAATGATAACCGCTGATATCAGAGGACTCGGCACCTTCTTCGTCCTCTGAGACGGCTTTCATTAAAGAAAGAACCTAACAAACAAGCATAAATAAAATAGCGCGATTATTTATTTATTTATTTTTTTTAATTTAAATACCTGGTCACATCCATTGGAAAACTTCATCAGGACAGGCGCTACAACATCCGAGGGCTCCAGCTCTTTCATCTCTTTACGTAGCTGTGTGAATTGGAAAAGCACTTCTTTGTCGCATTCGATACGTCTTTGGAGAATACCCAAAAGAATGTCCAGCGAGTGATTGCCGAGTGTCGGCTCGACGACGTTCAATAACGTCTTGTTTTTGATTAACCTCTCCTAGAAATGATAAAAGAATCAATATATTAAAACTCATCTCGTGAATTGTGCTGAGCATTTTGCTCTCCTCTCTCTTCAGAACAATGCGGGGTTAGTCAATCAAATTTCCATTAAATTTCGTCATCAACAAATTTGTCCCTGAAGAAGGAGTCTTTTAGACTTCGAATCGTCGACATAAGGTATGTCATTTTCAGAAGGAATACCAATATTTATTTATTTAGCGCACCAAGTATAATTATGACTAAAGACCGGATTAAAATTTGGGAAAAAAGTGCTTAAAAAAGCATAAAAATCTTGAATAAAAAGTTGTTCAATAAGCATAAAATTTGAAAAAAGTCTGGTGTGACTGGTCGCACAGCACACAACTTTCTCTTACCTTAGGTAATTGAAAGCTGTGTTCTGTGCATGTCACACTATATTTTTGTGTCGACATGCATTTAGTTTCCGACCGTACGGTTTATTCGGATTTCAAGATGGAAAATTTTTTTTTTTTTTAAAACATTCACCCTTTTTTCTCATTCACTCTCACATTCACACAGTCTTTTCGGCAACTTAGGCCATTTAAGACTTTGACGATAACCGTTGTAATATATATTATTTGGGGTCCAGGCATTCTTATTTAAGCTATTTGGTATCCAATTGGCTTAAATAAAATCATCGAAGATGTAAAATTTATAAGTATGGGAAAATATATTTTGTTACCATGGCAACCATTTCTTCTATCTTTCCTATGAAGTACAAGAGTAAAGTGGTCTTCAGAAGATTTCAATGGCAAAATGAGAATATACATAAAGAATTATATATATTATGTGTTGGTCCATGAAGTAATTATGAAAAGCATATAACCAAGTATTTATTAATTTAAATAAGCGAAAAATGTAGGTACCGCCGGCAGTCGCACCGAGTGCGGTACTGTGGTCCAGTAGTAGGGCATGTTGAGCGTAAATCGACAGATCCCTGGAGCGACTCCCGGCGGCACCAACATTTTTCGTTTATTTAAATTAATAAATATTTGGTTATATGTTTTTTTGAGAATATAGCCTACATTTTAAAGAGCATCTAAAAAATGAATTAAAAAAAAAAAATCGTTGGAGCGAATGTTGAGAAAAACGAAAAAACTGAAAAAGTACATCAGTAAAGTATTAGTAATCTCTCCGATTTTGTTCAAAAAGCTTCGTGTCACGTGCCAGGGGGTGCCTAACTTAAATATAAAATTTCAACCTCTCAGCTCTTTCCGTTCTTGAGATATTTTGTTCACAGACACACACACAGATTCACACACAGACAGACCATGTCGCGAAAAATCACTTTTTTGGATTCAGGGGACCTCAAAACGTGAAGATCCATCAAAATCTCGACATCGAATTTTTGAGACATGAAAACCAATACTTTCTCTCTATATATAGTAACATTTATCTAGAGGTAAGAGAAAGTAAAAATATCGATTTTTTTTTGAACTTTTTTAGTAAATCGGCTCTCTTGAAAATTTAGCCCAATGAAGGTGCCTTTTCATGTGGTTGGTCACAATTATACTCCTGATGTAATATTATTTTAATGTAGGCTGTTTAATAAGTATATATGAATAAATTTAGGTGACCATAGGTTCTGATGATGAGCGTTCAAAACGTCGATAGAAAAAATTGAAATGTTCTTTTTTGTTAGCTGCCTCTTCATCATCTCCTTCCTGAATAAAGTTGGTCATCACCCATTTTCAATTATAATCAGTAAAACAATATAATAAAAATTTGATGAACAATGCTTGACATGGAATCATATTCAAGACTTCTTGAGCTAGAGGTCACGGGTTCGTTCCCCCTTCTACCAATTAACGGGGTCTACGAATACCGAAACCGACCATAAAACAACCCGGGGCCATATTAATTTCGCTTATCAGTTCCAATTCATTTGTTATATTGGGAGAGAGAGAAAAAAAAAAAGAATTTTAATAGTTCGAAGACGAGTCAAATTATTTTAATTAGAGCCTCGGGGACAGGCGAGCGACGACCTGTTTATTTGTTTCTATTATGATTAAAAGCGAGTTTTTCCGCCTGATTATAAAATATAATCACATCCTCGTTTAATTTGAAAGTCATTATTTAAATAGCCTGCCTATTAT